>VUQG01003386.1:0-11216 GCA_015106755.1 Etia nguti
TAGGTCTCATGTAAGTTAATGTAGAATAAAAGAAATACTCGTCAATCCCCTTTGGGCTCAAGAATTGATCATAAAAACTATAAGATGGATTTACATACAGTTGATCTTTTGCTTTACAGGTGAGTTTGTTGTAACTGAGCCAAGCATGTTAGTTGGGAAATCGAGATACAGTGTAGTTGCTGCTCTTGTGCTGTCAATTTTATTATTTCCAAAGCCTTATTAAAAAGCACCTACTGCTATAGTAATCTTATAATTTTTTTTTTTTTTAAAAAACACATGTTACATGTTAAAGATGAAGACCTTGGGTCTTAGCCTAAGATACAGTTTGTCTAACAATAGAAACAAGATTTCACATTTCTTTATTTGCACCTTGAAAATATGCAGACTTGCATCATTTTAATCCCTTGACCAAAGGAATTTATCTCCCAAGTTTTGACATATTATTTCTTCCTAATTTGTGAGTTTTGCAGAAGTGAAGTTCTACATATCAGCTTCTGAAAGCATTTTTTAAAGAAGGAGAAATTTCAATCATTTTTGGCTGAAATAAAAAGAGGAAGACAGGGAGAAAGTTTTCCAAGCAAAAGATGTGACACATAAAGTATTCAGGTCTCATGGGAGCCAGAGAGAAGTGTCTTCTTGCATTAGAAATCCTCTGATCCTTTTCCTTCCCAAAACGCCTGGGATATATATCTATAGTTTGGGAAAGTGTTTAGCATAGTACAAGTGGGGGTAAAAATATTTCCATTCCCATTTTTGATGAGGCTGAAAATAGAGATTGGATGGTTTGCTGATTTTTTATCAGTTAATTACCCCTTTAAAAAATGTTCAAATTGCTACTGAAAGAAAACAAAAGAATGGCAACAACATACACAGACTACTGAAGATGATGTAGAGGGAGGAAAGTGAAAGTTCAAGAGCTAAGAAACTGAGAAAAACTCTACAAGCTACAATACTTGGTCTCATGATCATGGTCAAACCAAAATAATATCAAAAGAACCTGTGTTTTTTAGGCCGTCTGCTTAGTGCTCTTCTTTATTGATACATATTTCATCAGGTTTCAACAAAGCGAGGCAGGAGCATATTCTATCACAAAAGCCTGTGAACACAGTCCCACGTGTATGCTGGACAACACACATGCGCACACACAAAGCAACTCAATTGTCTCAGTGCTGAGTTGGAGTGTTACAAGTCCAGGCTCAGCATTAGTGCCCTTAGGTGAAAAAGAAGCTACAGTGAAAGCAAGAAGACCCTCAATTGTCTCTCTAAGGAGAGGAAGGCATATGAAAAAAGCTGAGTGTTTTTTATCAAAGGGATGGCAATACAAAGGACACATTTTGCAGATCGACCCTCAGACTTGGTGTATTTCCCAATCATTAGTGAAAGTTTTATGTTAAACTCTTCAATTATGGGGAGGAATTAGGTCTCTTTTAATGCTATTGTAAATGAATGAATTCTCAAACTTTTGATGACAAGTTTTTCCAACTTGGGAAAAATTCTCTTTGAGAGAACTCGGTGGTTCACTGAGGACCAATAGGTAAATCTTTGGATCCACCATCTCTTAGTCTCGTCACTTCGATGTTTCCCTGTGAGCCTCATTCAAAAGTTTTTCACATATCTGTGTGACAAGACAGATACTTGAGTGAGTGTTGTTTCTCTGAGAAAGCTGAGTGTCGGAGCTTTAGCTACTGGGACACCACATACACTGACCAATAAACAGAAACTGACTGCTGCCTGTTTTACTTCTAGACCCACGAGAAATTTAAAATAGTTAACTTTAACTATCATCCTCCATCAACATTTTTTAAGACTAGTTAAAGATTGAAGTTAGATAAACTGATGCATACATATGGATTTTGTTTAGGCTAACAGTTAGCTGTCTGTTAAAGTTAGCTCCAAGGTTTGGTTATAATGGTGATGTCAAACTTTTAAAAACAAACGATGTTGGTGATGAATGTTTTTCTCTCCACCTGTCATTCTTTAGCTGATTAAAGTAAGTAATTAGAAAAAGTTAACCCCACTTTGAATGGTGTTTTGTTTTTTGCCCATTTAGCAGCAATAGGAAATACTGTATTACAATAGTACTGACATGCCCCTTTTAATTAATTGCCTACATTGTTAGCAGTTACTTACTTGCCCAACCGGTGTGATAGATTTCTTTCAGGTACATTTGTGTCATCTGGTGGGTAAAGTCTAATATTTACCTTCTTTCAGCTCTGCATTTGCTCTCTACCAACTACAGGGGAAATATCTGGCAAAGTTTGGCAGCTATCTGTTGTGTTGAGCTGCAGTTTGCTGAGCAGGTGGTGTTAGTGCTTATAGACTTTTGAATGAAAGCAGCTGGGAATACAATACACTGGATAAACACCTTAAATTCAGGGGGTGACATTTTTCTTTAGGTTCTTTAGAAAAACTTTTATTGTTATAAATATATTTATTAAAGCTGCTTTAAGATTTAAATACACAGTAACCATTGTAGTCTTCAATAATAGGCTATTAACCAGACATTTGTATTTATTGTTTAGTGATTTAATTTCCTATAATGATAGATATTATAAATACAGAGCACTCTTAGCAGCCCTACAATTGACAAAATCTTGCTCTTGACCTCAGTAAAATGTGATGAAAAGACAGACTGTGGTGCTTCACAACTTATTCTCCTGTTCTGAACTTATGGGTTGAAACATTTCTCTCTTTCTGTGTGGTATACACTCTTGTGCTACAATGTACTGTCATAGCACATCACAGGCACTGACCAAAGACAATTTATTTCTTTGTAACAAAACAGAAGCATTTGCAGCATTCAATAATTGACAGCATTCAAAAATACCAAAATGACCTTCACTAAGGCACTGGCTAAAGCATGTTTTGGCATCTTTTAACTAAGACACAATAAAGATAAGAGAATTGGGTTCCTTTTCATTGCCTGTCTGGGAGTTTTGAAAGATAAATTAACTATGACTGTTAGCGGTTAACCCTTTTCTTAATTAATTAATGGACTTTTTTTTTTTGCTCTGTTAGTTACGTGTGCGGTTTATAGATTCACCATAATCCTCAATTAACAATGACCTTACATTCACTGAGTTGATCAAAAACTCCTCTGTCTGACAGCTCCAGCTTGGTCATGCAACAGGACAATGATCCCAAGCGCAGCAACAAATCAGCAACAGGATGGCTCAAAAAGGAATGGCTCAAGGTCTTGCAGTGACCCAAAGTCCAGACCTCGACCCAAATGAAATACTGTGGGGGGGGACTTTAAGAGAGCTGTGTATAAACAAATGCCTATAGACCAAAACTCCTCCACAATGATTTGACAGACCGATAAGGTCATATTTCAATCATCCTTTAAGTTATTGCTGCTAGAGTTGTTTCCTATTAAACTAAGCTGCTTAGTTTACTTAGAAAAACGTTCTTTTTCACATGACTGTAACAAAAGCAAACATAAACATACACGACAGTGGTAATAATTTACTTGTGAATGGTTATTTTAAAAAATGGTTGCTCACTGAAAAAGTTTATTATTTTAAACAGATGAGAAAAAATTAACCAGAACTAAATCTCGGTTCTTAAATGATAAGCATTTCAGATTGACAGTTTTCTCTGAAACCTTTTATAGAGTCAAAAAGCTTCGGAAACAATATCAATATGTAAGAAAAAAAATTGCACAGTGGTAACATTTAAAGCATTTCATTGCATTGCAAAGTTTCACCTACTTATACAAATACTTACTGTTATGATTAATGAAATAATGAAATTCTCAGTGAAATAACATGAAATGATGACCCACTTTTTCCTAAAACAGCATACATGTTTGGTGCATGTAATCTGAAAACTGAGTTGCACTATGCAACACATTTATACACATTTACTAATATATGTTCTCTGCATCTATTCAGCTATTTCCTATTAACTGAATGAGAAATTTAGACTCAAACAAAGCTGTAGTCATGAAATAGATACACTCCTTTAGAACACGCGTGATTTTGTACTGACAATGAGAGTTCTTCACTCTCAGTGATTTGGTGTGCAGGGGATCATACAAAGCTCTCCTCCATGTTGGAACACAGCAGGAAAGAGTCAACTAGACGTGGTTTGATCAGCTGCTGGTGGTCGGCTGCCTCGATGCTGTCTGGACAGCCTGCTGCCAGCCTTCTCAAAGCAGCCTGAAGACACAGACATGAACAGTAAGCGTGTTAGCAAACACAAGTACCACACAGACATTCATGTTATCATATCTCATCATTGTGCTGCACACATACTGTAAATATACAATCATGCATACAGGCAACTGCACATGAACAATATGTCTCGATAACCAAAAAGAAACTTAGGGCATCCTTAGGTTATCAGCAAGAAACTAATGAAAATACCAAAATCAATCCTATAACCTTTACTGGGCCAGGAGTTCTTTCAAAATCACCCTGTTTTTGTTTGGGGTTTTTTCAATATCTCGCTTTATTTGAAGAGCGTACAAGTTTTACACATGATGCCTCTAATCCATTCAGCCAACGAGAGCCTCCGACATTTATGTTGAAAATTACAAATGATCTGTGAAAGCTCGGCGTCTTTTGAAGGTACAACTTCAACATCTACAAACGCGCTACTTAACCCTTGGCTAAAAGGATAAGATGGAATCGCATTAATTTGAATAGACTGACAAGTGTGGATACAGTAAAGAAGAAGGCATTTCTCAGCACAGCGAGGCAGCCCAATTAAGCTCCTGACCATTATATACTTCAAATCCCCTCATCAGCCCCAAGATCTGGTCTCAGTAATTATGGTCAGAATGAGAGAATGATAATGTATGAGCAGAGATATTATTCATGATATGTACATATTTAAACACGCAGCGTCTGAAATGGTGCGAACCGGTCAGCTTTCTCAACGTGGCTTAGAGAGGATAAGGTTGATATATTTTCAGCTTTTTAAAAATTGCCTTGTAAATATAATTAAATAGGACAATATTTGGAGCACTGATGTTACAGGCCTGTGGTATAATGCACTTACTTTTACCGCTGAAAAGATATAGTATATTAGGAGTAAAATTTAAATAGGCAATTTGTGAGTTTGAATGATGTGTTTGTATTAAGTACACAGAATAATTTACACATATGTAAAGGTCTGCATGCGCACACACGTATAAAAACACACGGTTTACACCTACCAGGCAAGCGACCAGCACAGAGTCACTGTTATTTCTCTCAGTAGGGGAGCGACACAGTTCAATAAGGCGAGGAACAGCTAAAGACAACAGAGGAACATTTCAGTTACCAGCTTGTTTCCACTCTTTGATGTCAAACAGAGCAGCTGTAGCTGTGTATTGTAGACTTCTGGGTAAAAGTCTTTTTAGTATTCTGTGATCAATAAAATGAGTACCACCCCTTTTAAAAAAAGAGAGATTCTGTCGCTCTGTCCCTTCTGATACAGACTATGAAATATGTAAATTTCCAATCATCAAATTTTCAAATTCAAATTAAAGGATTCAGAAAAATCAGCTTTCCATGAGACAAAGAAAACTGCAGAATAACATATGTACAATCAATACTCTTAAATTATTTCCCTCTGGTCTATCAGACATTTTTTAAAGAGGATTCATAATGAGGATTTGATATCCAACTAATATCTTTATGTGGCCAAAATCATTTTAACTTATGTCAGTCAAAACCAGCTGATCATCTGATTACGGTAGTGGCTTTACTTTGCAATATAAACCTCTTTGAGGCAACTGTTGTGAATTGGCGCAATGTAAAATAGATTTTATTGAATTTCATAAATGCATTTGTTTGTATTAAGATGGTTGCAATTTTTAAAAAAGCTACAAAACTGATAAAACAGAAACAAAATACTTTAATTTTCCTACTGTCAGTCTGTGACCCTCTAGTGGCCACAGACAGACTTACAGCACTTAGTTTACATATTTTATATATATACTGTATATATATATTTTATATATTAGTTTACATATGCAAAATGTCTAGATTATACGTGTGTGTATCTTCTGGAACATTTAACAATTATTTTATTAAATACACATATCGCATTGTACAAAATGTACAAAATGATGTTTTTTGTACATTTTGTACAATGTGATATGTGTATTCAATAAGTAAGATAATTGTTAAATGTTCCAAAAGACACAAAGGCTTACTACCTTTAAGCTGGATAGCTGTTTGGGCCACATCAGGGTCTCTGCTAAGTCGGGCCAGTGTGACGGCAGCTTTCTGCTGGACACGCTCACAGGCAGCGCCCTCTGATGGACTGGAAGAGGATGGTTTTTCTCCCAGCAACAGTAGCAGTCTTTCTATACCTTGAATATACGATGTTCAGCACAGATTAGCCAAGCAGGAAAATAATACACAGGAACCAGCAAAATGTAAAATGTAATATAAGAGCAGGAACAAAACAACACAACACATTTAGAGAGACTTGAGAGTTTCCAGACAAAAAGTTACACAAGAGTCAAGGTTTCAAGTGAAAAAGAAAGAAGCAAAACTTTCTACACATGCCTGTGAGAAAGGATATAGAAAAAGTGCAGTTAGAAACCGTTAGTATAATAAAGAAAAAAAAATACACAAGGGAGTCAGTCAGCCCTTCAGCCGGTTATTGTTAAATAATATTTCTAAATTATTCTGAAAAATAACCCTAAGTTATAAGGCTAACACCATCAGGACAACTGTATAATTCAAAGCTCAAAACTTATAAAGTGACATTGAGACATAATAAATCTAAATCATTTTAGCTGCTTAATATATGATAAAATGTTTTGTAACAACAAAAAAAGTTTCTTTTTTTCACTGAGGTGCTCTTATGAAAAATAAAATGAAACTGGCCTTAATGAGCACAGAAACAGACTGACACTGCCAACATTTTGATAGTGTGAGACTGAGACAGTGACTCAGACACATTCTGAAAACCCATGTATCCATCCATCTAATTCTTTTATAGTATAAGAAGCACAGAGCCAGTGGAATACGTTAAACAGAAAAAGGAAATGAAGTTGGAAAAAATACAAATGGGAATGATGAAAGAATTACAGAATAATACAAAACAAATATTATCTCTATGTGACTCTATATAACAAATATTACCTCTATATTAAAGAAAAGATTTTTATTCTCAACGCCTGATGTTTTCAGCTCGTCTAAGCTATTTCACAGAAATTAAAGTGATGCTGCCCTCCTGAGGAATAAATAAGAATTACACTGAAGCGTCTCACTTTTACTTTCATCCATCAGCAGTTTGGTAGTTTCCTCTACCATTAATTTAATTTAAAGTTTTAGGTTCATTGCGGAGGTTAGGTTTAAAGGAGTTCCTAATATTTTAACCCTCTTAGGTACACAAGGTGGGCGAAACAAACGTGTAGGAATGCTCCCGTCCTGTACAACAACACTACCCACTGGTAAAAATTATCACCTTTTTGAAAACATTTGCAAAAACTGAAAATGTAGAGGCTTCATTAAAGGAGAGTTTATGTCAGAGCCGCTGTAATAGAGTGCATTAGATTTTACAGGTGTACCTAATGAAGAGGCAGTGAGTGTATTACCTTCATTAAACTGCAGTGTAGCCAGGAAAAAATCCCAAATATGGGTAAAAAGGAATGAAAAGCCATAGTTAGAAAACAGACTACCTTGTTCTTGCAGGACTTCAGATGCGCACTGCTCTAAGACGGACAGGTTTGCCAAGATCGTCACCACCTGCGATTTAAACAAAAACAAAATGATTAAAGGTCTGGTAAAGAACTTTAGTTGAGACCACGAGCGCTGCTTGAAAACAGGTTGATTTTAGCATTATTGTTATTAGTACTGTAATTATAATGTATGTTTGCTTTTATGCGGCACTTAGGGAAAGAAAAACACTGCATACATGAAAACGTGTACCTGGTCTTTGGAGTAGGGTGTGTCAACTCTCTGGCGGTCTTTGCAGGCCTGAAGTAAGATGTGGATGGCATTAAGCTGCAGGAGGATCTCACAGGCCATGCTGTCAAAGAAGGTGATATTGGCCAAGGCAGCCGACGCCAGGAGGAACACTTCACCACAGGATGCGGTCTCACACAACTCTGAGAAAAAAAAAAAAAGACGTAACTTAGCAAACTGCAGGGGTTTTATTAATACCCCGTAACATCCAAAATGCAAGTAAAGCAAACCACAAAATATACAGTTGACCCCCACTCTTTCACTTGTCTAGAGTTTTATAGAGGTTTAAAGGAATTCAGTAAGGTAGTAAAGTTTAGTCTGGTGCTAAAACAATCTGGTGCTAAAACTCATAATTTTCTGTGAAATTAAAAACAACTTTTTCCTCCTATAAATCAGTGGTCAGGGTGAGATCATCAGCACCGTGTCCACTCACTGATGAGCGCCGTGACAATGTCGTGCATGCTCTCCAGGAAGCTGGCGAGGTGCTGAGTGGATGTGTGGTGAGGCGAAGTGATCTGAGCTACAACAGCTGCCGCTTCAGCTCTGGCTGCCTCCACGCTGCTTTCATCAGTCAAGATGTCTGCCAGGCACAGGATCCCGTCCACCTATTAGACATACAGCAGGGAGTGTTTTACTGCTGCAGTGGAAACACTGGGTCATATTCTTTTCATACTCATTTATTTCTCTTATTTCTTTTATTCCAAACAGAGGTATAGCTGCTCGGAGAATGGGGAAACTATGTACATGTACTTTATTTCACTTTGGGACAAGAGATTTTAACTTATGGCTTATCTTCAGATGATATACAGGGGTCTGCGTCATCTTTGGTCACACTGTTAGCACTGTTAATCTTGATCAAACAGCTTAGACTAACAAAATGTAAATTATATGGATTGCATTGTCATTTCATTACTAATATTTCATTAAAGATTCTATTTATTAGAATTTGCTTCAGGACCAGGCACTGGCAAAACAAGACAGATGTAAGGAAAACTTAAACATGTCGAATCCTGAATGTGGTTGTTAAAGCCCATTTCTGATTCCTAAGCTGAACAGCTTCAACTAACAACACATTTGCAGTGGCTGTCCAGACGGACAGTGACGTTTCCATGGTATCAGCTTGACGAAAGCCAGCACCTCTGCCCATAAAGCCATCAATATTTTAAAAACACCACTTCCTTTTAATGGCCAACTACTAGAGTTAATGTGCCGCTGAGAAACTTGTATATCTGACTGGCATCGACCCAGAGCGTGTGCATCATCGGTGAGGAAGTGAGTGAGGAACTCAGAGTTATAGGAGAAAAGGAAGTACTCATCCCTATAAACAAAACTTTTCTTGTGGGCATGAGGTCATGTATTGATTTAATGTATGATCTAATAGATTTGTGTTTGCTTATTTGTTTGTACGTGGCTGTAAGACTGTAGAGGAACGAGGAAATAAAGGAGCAGAACAGGTTTTTATCCACTTGGGGGTAGTGTTGATCAGTTCATACAAACATTGCTACTGACGTTATTAGCTACTCCACAAATCTCTGCAGTAGTTTTGGTCAAGTTTTTCATATCTTTAATAGCTGGAAGTCTGGAAGATCCTACAAAAAAAAATCAGAACTACAAGTTAAAAGTTTTAATCATACTCTGAATTTACGCATGGGAAAACTGCAGTATGCGAGACATCAGCTACTTTAGAGTTTGCAGTCATGTTTCAATCACAGCTATTGTTATCATTTAGGATAAGAAAAAAAAACATGTTTGCCACCACCAAGCCGTCACTCCTGAAAACAGTTTACACAAGTTTGCAGACGCACATCTCGAGTGGAGCACTCAGCCAGCCACACCTGTCAGTCATATCTGCTGACGAGCATCAACGCACCAAGCTTCACAGGGCAATTCCCTATTTTTGTCTCTGTGGACGTCAGCAGCACTGTGCCAGCGCGACCCACTGACGTGGAACAATCTACACTCTACACCTCCGTTCATCGACTGCTCCCCTGTCCCCTCTTCCCTAACTCCTCCTCTTCTCCAAAATAGGATGATCCCCAGCTCCTCGTCTATCAGACCAGAGGATGTGTCTCATTTAATTTATCATCAGGATCGATGACAAATAACTTTCCTTCTTTACTCGGAATTTTAAAAAAAAATAGTTTAAGACACATGCTCACAGTTTGAAGTTTTTCTGTGATAGATCCCTGCTGTGACTGAGATCACGGGAAGGACATACTGTAGAACAGAGAGAATTTCATAAAGTCTTGGTGCTGCATGAATAGCCCACTTGGCACAGAAGCGAAAGCTGCACTTCAGTACCGTGATACTTCTGTCTGGATGAATTTTCTGGAGTGTGCTAAATCTCCTGGTACAACCCTGCACACTGAAAAAAAAAGATTCTTTACCGTCAGTAAAGATGAAGTAATACTTTTGAGTAAAATGCAACTGAAATAAAAGTGGTATTTATTGAAATAATTTATCACTTACGACAATATGCTTGGTATAAATACCAAACATATATGTATACGAATCAAGTAAATTTCATTTCACCAAATTCCATTAAGTTTAACACTTTATAATGTACCTATGTAAAAGAATTACATGGAACATTTACATGTTATGAGATTGGTTAAATTCAGCATTTTGGGTATAAAATATTTTCCGAGTGTGGCCACTGTTTATTGAACTTTTAGTTGAAATTTTACAAGTGTGGGTTGAAACCTTCACTTTCAGTCAGTTAAGTATCGCACTGACCCATGCTCTCTGCCCACTATGCGAAGCTGTTCCTTTTCTTTGTTCATTGAGCATATCTTTTCTGAATCAATAAGCAACCTTGCCTTTCCTGAATTCACCTGGAAATGTTATGATTACATAATGATCCGGCTGGGGATAAAACTAAGAAGTATAGCCACCAGTGAGCACTGCAGGTGCGTTATGGGCCCCCTTTCTTTGATCCTTCAACGGTGACAGTTGTGTTTCTCAAGCCTGAGTGAATCGCCAGTGAGCGGTTGGTAGCATAGACTTGCCTGACAGCTTTTCCCCCTGGAAGAGGCTGCTAATCTGGGGCGGACTTTGGTTCCCATTAAAGAGTTCTCATGCTCGGATGATTCATGCTGTCCCAGCTGCTCTATATGTGAACAGACACCATTGTGGCATCATTATTCACTGCAATCAGGTTATATTTGTCTTTCTGTAAACGCTCGTCCCACACAGGTGCGTCTGTTGTTTATTTTGGTTGAATTCTCCATAGAGAATGAACAAGGACGAACAAAGATGGATGTATCGTTAGTTTTTCCTCTGCCTGTCTCACATTATTTCCTACAT
>VUQG01003390.1:18527-42988 GCA_015106755.1 Etia nguti
CCGGTCCGGACAGCAGCGACGCGGGTTCGGCTGGAAACGACGACAGGCTCCTGGCTAAAATCAAGAAAGACCACGAAAAGGCTCTGTTAGAGGCTAAGGATACTCTACAAAAACTTCCCGACGTGATACAAAATGACATTCTAGCTGATAAAGCGAAAGTTACAAAGGAGAGTATGGGTAAAGGTGGGAAGGATGGCAATAATTTACCTTTCATAGAGTACCACCGCCCGCCGGGGGCGACGGGACTAGAACCCCAGGACCCCGAAACCAGGGAGAGACGGGCTAAAATCAAGGAGGTAAGGATCTGGAGAGGATTCTTGTCAAGCCGAGCTCCTTCTAAAATCCGATATTTTAAATGTGCCTCAGCGTGGGGCTGTTAGGAGTCATGGGTGAACGTGACTCAACATGTTATAGGGATCGTTCACAACCTGTCTGCAAATCGGCACACACATAAATCACAAAAAAGAAAACTAATGTCAATGTAAATTTAACTTTAGCAACGACAGTCTTGTTATCCCGAACCGCTGATTTACTTCTCGCAGAGCGGTGGGAGTTGGTGAGCACCAGGTACACAATTAATGATTTTTAGTTAGTCGAAACAAACTGTGAGGTGGTTCTTATAACCGAAATTCACAGGATATATGTTAATGTTTATTTAATCATATTTCCACGTGAAGAGATCTCTGTATGCCCTTCGGTGTACCTGGCAGTTTAATTAGGGAGCTTTTTGAATGCAGTTAGTAATACCGTTTTGCCTTTCCACTACACTGGGGGGGAAATCAGGAATGCTTGCGAGATCCACTGCCCCCCTCCGGGCTGACCTACCTGTCTTTCAAGTTTCCCAGTCTCAGGACAATAAGGGGCTGGTGCAAAATCAACTGGTATTAGTTGGCATATTGTCTGATGGTGGCTGGGAGAGGGGGTAAAACACACCTTTTGCATCCTTTCATAGATCTTTATGTGACCTAGATTTCCATCCATCGTTCCTAACCTAAAATGATTTTTTTTTTAATAAAAAACGAACGTGTGCGTCTCTCTAATTAATAGTATTAATTATTGCAAACAGGAGCTTTAATTCACTCTTGTGTTTATTTACAGTGGTAGTGTTACAGCATCTGTGTTTTTCGTTATTGAATGTTTTTTTGGCACTGCCGATGGAAGCAAAACGTTAGCCTTGTTGCCTGCAGCAGGGTGAAAATACCAACAGGTAGCATGTCTGCTATTATTGTGTTATGCCAGTGCACGGTGTGTGTGTAGAAATAAGGGGAAATCCCAGCCTTGAAGTCAACAGAGGTGGTTTCAGGCAGCATCTTATGAAAGCAGCCAACCTGCTGTTTCATCTGTGATGTTATGATCCTCGCAGCCCTTCACTGATACTAAAACACCCTCACTAAAATGTTAAATCAGATCTAAACCACTGTGACAGTGGTATGTGTTTGTGTCATTTTGAAAATGTGCATGAGTTAGCCAAAGCATTGCAAGTGATGATCCCAACACTAAACGTGTGTTTTGAAAAGTCCAAAGAGGGACTTTTTCTTGATAAAATGCAAATTGATTTTGATGCCAAGACTTGGGAGAATCTATAAAAACAAAAACAAAAGCATTGGAGAGCAAAGAGGTAGGAATAGGGTCACCACAGATCTTACAGGGTGAAAGCTACCTAACTAATATAGTGCCTGTCCCCTTGTGCTTCCAGAATTCCTCTGACACATTGGGGCATAGACAAGGGAGGCCTTGAGGGTTGTCATGTGGTGTCTGGGGACTCCAGCTTATTAAGCCAATCCTATGGTTGCTGAATTATATCAGGGCATGTCGTTTTTTTCCTTTGTTTTATTCCTTGAGGTGGTTGTTGAGGAGGCTACTGCAGTCGCAGCATGTCTGCTTGTTCTTCAGGTGACTGTTATATGCCAAATTAGCATCCGCAAGACAGCCAGGAGAAGATTTCCTTGAAGAGCATTGCCGTGTAACCAAATAACTGATGTTATTCACTCCTCCTGCTGGTTTAAATCTCGCAGCTGACCGGTGACGTTCGACTCTGTGAGGAGGCTTGATCTCCATTTACTTTTTCACGGGGGTGCACTGATAGACACATAGAGAAACCCGCTGAGTGAGTAAGCACATAAGGGTCCTGATTGAGAGCATGTGGCTGATAGACACACAATCATGTGGGCTGATTTGAAAATCACTTGTAAATCAGATATCGGTGAGTCATTGTGAAGAAGGTCCGGATATGACCTCTCTGCATGGCCTCCAGGATGTCTGTAGACCCGTGGTCAATATTAGCAAAAATACAAATATCACAGCAGTGGATTAAGCTGACTCCTTAAATGATCCCTGACATTAAACCATGATATTTTTACTCTCAGGAGATAATTATAATAAAGTTTTTACCTCAATACCAAAAACACCGACCAAATCATTGTTGTATGAAAATATATTTTATGGATTTACTTTACTCAAGAGTGAAATGCATTTTTGGCAATGGCCAAAAAAACGAACAAACAGACTCACTAAAGTAGCTGTATGGAGACCAGTTGTGCGTGTTATGTAGTCCCCTCCATGGAGCCCCGTTTTTGAGTCAGGAAAAACCTTTTACATGTCAGAAAATTATAAAAAGCAATAACTGCTAAAGACTTCTCAAATATCAAGCTCCAGTAAGTTTATAAAATCTTGTCATTTAACATTGATCTAGCTTATTGAAGCTTTATAACAATTTAACATGGCATAGTTTCATATTACAACAGGAGATTTTATTGATACATCACACTGTATCTGTACTAAAGCCCTTTTTCTAGCATCTGTTATTAAAGACACTATGTACTGCAGATGGTTGACAAGCAAGGCTTAGGATGTGTCAAGTGCCATTAAATAAGTCAGAAACCCTGCGGTCATGCCGTCAGCCACATGAACGTGGCATTAAATAAACCATGTCAACGAGAGGCCACTCTGTTTACAAACTAAGCCATGCCAATTGTGCATTTACATGTACTCACGGTTCTCCAGCACTAAGTATCATGGTGTTAGGCAAAATAACACCGTGTTAATGTTTGTGTTTTGTTAGTAAGCTCCTAAATCCCATTTCCATCATCCCAGCTGGATGTTTATGGTTTAGAGTTCAGCTGTGATTTTCAAAGCGACTTTAATAACCTGGGGGGAAAAGTCAGCACACGACTGTCCCATTGAAAACACAATGGTTCTGAACCCTGTGGGGTTTTGAGGTCAGATTTTCATGTTTATAAAGTACAGTTGTAACACATTGTATTGCATTCTTTTTTGTTTTCAATAACGAAAAAATGTTAAGTCCTGTACACAATGTTTTGTTTCTTTCTTCCATTTTTGAAAATATCAGATGCTGTGTCTACTTGCATGCAACGTTATAAGTTTGATTCAGGTCAGTTCCTCTATTCAGAGGACATTTTTCCTTCATCAGGAGATGAACTGTAACAGTCTGCGGTAGTAAATCATAAAAAGATCCAGTAGTGCTTCAAGCAGTAAAATGCAACTTTTTTTTCATGAGATCAGCTCCTGTTTGCTTGGCAGTAAGAGACTTTGAGCTGTGATCTTCTTTCAAAACAAAATCAGCTGTGCGTTTTATCGTTAAATGAGTACACTGAGGCTAAGGGGAGGTCACTTTAGATCTCACCCAGACATGCATGTTAATTTCCGTTTCTGTAACTCATAGTGCTGCAAAAATGGTCCAAGGCAGAAAATCAAACGTGTGAGGCTTCACGAACCCCAACTCTAATGAAGCGGCTAATAAACATATTGTAATCTTCAGGGAGAAGCCACAATGCTTTGAACTAGAAAACAACACTACATAATATTTGCTTTATGTTTTCTCATCATGGAAAAAAGCATGTGGCAAAAATAATAAAGGGTCATACTTGTACCGATTTTCAAGATCAAAGGTGATGTGCAGAACTGTACTAACTAAAGAGGGAGAAAGATGATGAGTTTTCTCCCTCTTTATCCCACAAGAATACGTGTGTGTGTGTGTGAATGAGAGGGAGACGGGTGGGAAGGTGAAGGTGGATGAGTTAAAATACCTGGGATCAATCATCAGGTCAAGCTTTTTGGAGACAAAGCTAAGAGAGGCAAGGTTGAGATGGCTCGGGCATGTGAAATTGTGAATATATTGGTCAAAAAAACGTTGAACATTGAGGAAGACCACAGAGGAGGTTTGTGGATGTAGTGAAGGACGACATGTAGAACCGGCTTTTCGTGTAACAGAGGAGATTGCAAGGGATGTGAGATGGAAGAGATGGTGGCTGTAGCGACCCCTAAAGGGAGCAGCTGAAAGAAGCCTCTTTGATCACCGCTGTTGATTTGAAGCCTCCAGTAGTAGTTGACAGTTACCAAGACCAGTAAAAGAAAAGTAACTTTTTTTTTCTCCTATCACACCTTTATTACACTGGGGGAGGAGGTGCTTCAGAGATATTAACACCCCTAAAGATATATAACAAATATGAAGCTGATTTGCATGAAATTCAAGCACAGATGAAGGAAGAAGTCATTCAGTTTTGGTTTTGAGAATCAAAAACTTGATAAGGATAAGCACAAGATGATGGATGGATGCATTGTTCATGGTGGGGCATGTACTGTATCAGTGCCCTTCTAGAGATTGCTGAGCCATTCACTTAGCACAGTTGGAGCACACGGGTCTCCAGGCTTATGCTGAACTCCTCTACAGATCACACTTTTATCTTTCTGCCCTTTCTGTAAAGCAAGTAAATTTGCTGACCAAACACACTCTTACATGCACCCCATGATCTTTTGTGACCTCCTGTGCTTTTTTCTTTTTTATGTGGAGGATTTTTAAATTATTTGAAGATGAACTTCTGAGATCTGCCATCTCCCAGCTAAACTTCACCATCTGATTGAGTTATCAAGGGATCAGCCCTGCACTGTGCTGTCACCTCAGCGGGCGCATGTTGAGTTTGAGATGGGCAGAGCGCATACAGCATGGGCTGCTCTGTAAAGGATAAATAGCTTGTTGGGAGTGACCGCCACAATCCTACAATCAGCTGAATCTGTTTGTCTGACTCAAATCAGGCTCTCTGGAAAACCCCGCCTCCCCACTGTCAGGAGCCCGGGCTTTCACTCGCTCTAACAGGGGCTTTGGTAAGAGAGCATTTTAACACAGCCTTGCAATGCATGGAATAACAGTGGTTCCAGTGATGCATGGGCTTATTGCTGACCTGTGTGCTCTGCACTTCCTTTGACGTAGACTAACCACAGTGTCAGATGCAGCTTGAAGCCTTCATTATTCTTTGCTGTGGACATGGACAGCTGGAGACCTGATGGCCAAGTAGCCATTCCTGTTATACTTCTTTGAAGTCCACCACCTGGGGTGCAAGCGTAGTTTGTGGATTGCAATGCAAATTCTCCACACGTAACTCCACGTGTACACAAAAAACAAGCAGGCACCCGGCACTCACCTTCTGATGAAATTTGTCACTGGGTGGGCCTGAGCGGGCCCTAGTGGACGTGGAAAGTATAATGAAAGACTGACGGTATTTTTCTTATTCTGTTCGATTTGATTTGATGTCAACATATATTTGACATTGTAATGCTGTCGAGATGAATGTGTAAATGAGTGTTTTTAGCATTATTGCCAGCGCTGTCTTCTGTAGCTCACAGCAAGTTGTTTTCACACATGTGCAGTAGCCAGGAAGCTTTTTAGGCATAGTTTAGTTTTTAAATTTGTCAGCTCTCTAACTTCTTTGGTTGAAAGAAGTAGTTGGATCTGTTGTTTCTCAAAAACCAAAAAATGATTGGTGATGGTGGACAAGTTAAAGCTGGTCCTGCCACAGTGCAGTCGCCTGTATAACATGATAGTTAAAGTGTCATAACATTTATTATAAAGAGGCTGTTTAGAGTCACTTTCTTTTTTTGTTTTGTTATGACTGTGTCAGATTAAAGAGGCCATTTCCCAGTCTGCAGTGAGCTGCATATTGTCCACAGCTCCTGTTGGTAGGCAGCATTCTGTGCACCATACTGTGCCCTCCCCCGTACAATGTTATGCAAACACAAACGTTAGGGAAAACGGCATCCCCGTCTCTTTAAGTTTCAAAAGGCAGAGGATGAGGCAACTGTTTGCATTTTTTTTTTCCAGTTTGATCAGACACACAGACACAGTGTTTCACCTACCAACTCTCCTATACAAGGCCTACATGATGCCTGATTGTATCCATAGAAGCAGGTAATTGTCCAAAAACAGGAAGTGGCAGCCACGTGCCTTCTGTCCTCCTGCTCGCTGTACTGTGTTTAAACCAGTGGTTCCAAATGGTGTGACCATTGTCTTTGACGATTCTCGTATGGCTTCAGGTGACGTGTGGATGTCAACAAGTCAAACGAGCGTGTCACCTAACAGGAGAGGTTAGCTAATTCTAATAAGGTGACTCATCAACACTAAACATTACTTTGGAAAGAAACGTGGCCTATTTCAACAAAGAGCTCAGGCTAAACCAGAGGCAGCCAGACTGTTTATTGGACTGTGTGAAAATGTTTAATAATGTATTGGAGACGAGTAAAGTACTGTATATGCTAATGGAGGGGTGACACGCTTGCAAAAAACAAATTGCAGTTGTCATGCTATGTGCAAATTCTACAAGGGGGCTGTCTGAAATATAATCAAAAGAAGAAGTGAACACGTGTCAGATCACATAAAAGGCTGTGAGTACATTTTGGCATGCTATTTGCTGTGCCTTGGGCACAGAAAGTTTGGAAACCACAGGCTTAAAGAAAACTGAATCTTTCTAGTAATGCCTGTGAGAAAAAGTGACTGCAGGCTTTGTTCCAACTTGATTCTCCCGGCACTGTTTAGAGTTTGTGTGAGAACGTCAAAAAAGCAGGGATTGGAAAGCCATGTGAATACAGCTTAAACACTGCAGGTCAAAGTACATTTGAACAGTAACAGGCAGAAATTTAGCCACAGATCAAATACATCACATGACAGTTTGAGGGACATGTCGTCCTATTCATACAATGAATGCCCTGTATATACAGAAAACACATTGTCTTGCCCATTCCCCGTGTTATAATGCCTCATAATCCAAATCTGAAGGTTCACACATTTTCACTTTGGAAAAACTGTTATCAGTAGACGCCTTAAGCTGAAGTATTTAAAGTTGTATAGGAAGACCAGGAGTTAGTGTTTCTGCTAGAAAACTTATTTAGAAAGGTTAAAACTATTATGGCTCTACTTGAAGGCAGAGTAGGGGGTCACAGGAGATTATTAAAATATAGGCAGAATTCATACAGTTTCTCCTGGAGAACTCAACTGAAGTGAAGCTGGTATTGCCTCGGTGGGGTGACCGTGCAATATGAATTTGTGATCTAGTGTGCCCCTTCGTAAAGACGTACCAGCAGTAGAAAGTGCAGACATAATTGTGCTTATGGTTTGATTTTGAAGCCAGACTTGAATCACAACCTAAAACGCAACTTAAAACTTTTCCTTTCACGCTGGGGATGTCCTCGTCTTTAAAGACTCAACATGAAGCTCTGTATTTTGAGGGAGATTTTCGGTGCAATGAAAGAGTTGTTGCAATTTATTATGCACACACTCACCTTTTCTGCTCTGAGCAACTGCTGCTGTCCTAACTGACTCATCATCTTGTTCCTTGGTGAGCGTTTGTGTGTGATGAGGTGGAGCTTGTTGTTGTTTAGTATGGAGATGAAATGTAAATGAGTGTTTGGCTAGTTATAAGGACAGTGTGCCTGCAGTATGTATCTTAAAGGACACTCACTTGTCATCCTGTCAGTCCTGTTACCTCTGTCAGCACAGGCTCGTCTTTAAACTTTACACAGTGGAAACTCTAAGGAGGGGCTTGTGCAACCACATCCTGCTGTTCAGAAAACAACAGATAAGATCCTGGTTTGTGGTTTGTGAAGGTCTCTGGATATCACCCAAAGCCAACTGCTGAGCAGTGATGAAGCATTAGTCTTCACTTTCTCTTCTGACATCTGTGCAAGCCAGTCATTTCCTTCCCCTTTATTTTCTTTACTTTCCTCTGTTCTCTTCATCCACTCTTCTGCTACCTTCTCTGCTTTTAACATTTGCTGTGTTAAGGATTCAGTTCAGTGGTTTTTGCCCACTCCCAACACAGTTATGTGTTTTACACTGTGTCTGGTGTGTGTGTGTGTGTGTGTGTGTGTGTGTGTGTGTGCGTGTGTGTGTCAGATAGAGTTACTGCCGGCCCCTCCAGGTGCTCTGTTTAATTGTCTAATGGCTATAATAGCTGAGGCCCACAAGCCACCCAGCAGCCTCCTGCATAAGTGTGTGTGTTTATATAGGGTAAAGGACTTGTGTGTTTTCCAATTCTGACAGTGGAGCCTCTCTTCAATAGCAGTGCCATTATTTTGTAAAGACATTAGTCATCAATAGCTGTGTTTACTTGGAATCTCTCATGTCAATAATCTGAACAAAAGCCCGATCGAAATGAAAATGCCTGACGTAACACTTTAATCTGAACAAATTGGCTCACTTGGAAAGTAATTTAATGCTTTAAACATTTTTATAATTTGATCTCCAAATGGAGATTTGTAATATAAAAGGCCCTTTGATTGTGCTATTGTTTTGTTTTAAGACTATCTAAATTGTCTTTACATGCACTCCTATTTAAATGAAATCGATAGATGTCACATCTGTTTTGCAGTTTCACAAAACTGACTCTATGCCCAGTAGAAAGGAAACTAACATCTGGTTTACTTCTTCTTCAAAAAGCTGTGTAATTAATAGAATTTTTATTTGAATGACAGTTTTAGCTTCTACTGGTTATTAAGATAGGATAATGATTGTTGACCTGCATCTACTTTGTTCTTTTTCCTTAATATTTGCATCTCCAGAGAAGTCTAATTTCACTTCCCACCAGGCCGTTGTATGTTTAGTTCAGTTTACATTTATTTATTTTATTTATTCAGTTTGTAGTTGTAGTTCATGGAAATGCACTTAATTTAAAAAAAGGCTGTTTTTTTCTTCTGTTTTTAAAACTTACATTTTTCCAAAGTATGTCAGTAGTGGAAGTAAATTCTGTATTAAACTCTGTATTAAATTGTGTGTTTTGTATTTACTTTGAAGATTGTTCTCCACCCTGAATGACCCTCGAATGACAACACGTAGTTTCGGCAGACTTGTGACATATTAGCTATAGCTTGTGGCATTTACGTTGACACTCATTTTAATGTTAATTGTTCCACACTGCACTTTTTGACGCCTAGCAGTCGTCTCTGACTTTGAGTGTTTATTCTGTTTCTACAGAAGAAGGCAGCTGGGAATAGGAATAGAAAAACCACACATTCAGACACAGTATTAGCTTGTTATCTTGTTTAGGCGATCCAAGCATAAAATATGTATGTGTATAGAACAGAACTTTCACAGTGAAGATTTGATTGTACATTCTAATTGTTAATAGCTAAAAATGACCAAAGCTCTAAGTGTGTTGTATGTATCAGGATGTGTACTTTCTACCTTGTGAAGACAGATTATACTGCACCTCTACCCTGAGGCCAGGACACTGGGTGGCACAAAGGGCCGAGGAATGAATACTGTATTAGTGTAATAAAGTCACTGTGAATATACGGTCCTAGTGGATAGCCCACAAGCCTTTGGATATTTTAAATCCATATATTAATATAGATCGTTACTACAAGGCTCTTAAAGAGTCAGTAAGGATTGATTGGTGCAGTGTTTGGGTTTCTGGGAGGTATATAGTAGTTTGTACTGGGAGAGGATGAGGATGAATGTACTTGTTCCAGGTCTCCTGGCTGTGAGGTCTCTCTAATGACTCAAGGTGAATGATAGGGGTAATTCTGCATATGCGCACATACACATGCACGTACACACATACTCATCCTATTGCTGTATGGGTGTCATATTTATGTCTATGTGTGTCTTGTAGCCTTTGTATAGTCAGATCATATCACAGGGTGATGCCCTGCATCCCACACACAACAGACCTAAATGCACTGAGGGTATGGTGTATATTAAGCCTATAGACTGCATCCATCTCAGTGTACATCAAGGCCTTTACTGCTTTTGTTGCATCTATCCTCCCAGCTCCTTTTTAGCTCATGCATAGTTATTGGTCTGATAAGCATATGGAAACTGTTTTTCTGCCATGTGTAATTGAAAAGCTAACATATATATATTTTTATATATATATTTTTGTTGGGTACAACTGGTCAGACAAAATGAGTAATTTCAGTGTTTTATTTTCAAATTTTAGAGAGTCATGACATTTCCCTAGCGAGTGTCATCAGTTCACTGAGAAAATTGGGGGACAGATTTACCAATGCTGAAAATAGTTTGTATGTTAATATTTTGCAGTTTTCTCACACATAGGCTTTACTTTGTATATTTTAACAACTCATTCTGATAGTTTTCTGTTTTTTTTTCTTTCTTTAATCATCTGAAGAGCAAATGAAATAACAGCTCTGTCTGCCCTTGATTGACCTGCAAATCTTCCCGTTCCGCAACGTGTTCATTGTTTTGATAGACGCTGAGCAGAAGAATGCTCACTGCAGTCCATGATGGTGGATTAGTTCATCCACAGGGTGAGAGGCTCACTGGAGTTGCAGCTGATAATTGCTTGGTTATTTATTAGCTTCAAAGTAGTGCTGACAGAAAAAAATATTTGCAGAAGAGAAACTGCAGCCACAAATACATCATAATCTGTGGGGAAACACTGTCCGGTAACAGTAATTCATAACATCGACCCTAAGTCGGTTTGGACTGTGGATCTAGAGATTATGGCGTATAGACTGGCATAAAGTCTAGGTTATTGCTTACTGCAGAACTAATTTTGATTTACAAATCTTGGTAAGGTATTAGCAGGTTAAAAGCATTTTACCCTGGGCTTCATTTCAGAGGTTTTGATGAATTAAGATGTCAGGCAGTGCCACTTCAAACTGTTAAATGAACACAGTTTGCTGCACAGGATAATGATGTTTTGTTATGAGTCATATTGTGAATCTGGAGGTTTGAAATGTGCCTTCACTCATCCAACAAAAGTAAAATTGTCAGCCAGCTAATGCGGCAGTGCCTTTGGCGTACACACCACTAAGAAGCTAGTTAAATGAAATGTCAATAACGATTCATCAGTAACCCTTCGTGGGCCCTCCATGGATCATCCAGATCACCTCTGTCTCCTTCAGCCCTCTCTCCTCCCTTTCTCCTCCACTTACATCATATTATTTAAGCTTCCAGAGTGCTTGCAGTCTAACCATCAACAAGAGGCAGAAACAAACTGGGGGGGCTTTTAAAACTGTGTAAAGAAACACATGTATTTGTAGTCCCACATAAAAAGATCTGAAATGGATTTGTAGGTTGGTCTGAAGGAAGTCTTGTGGTGTTTCAATTGGTACTCTCACACTCAGACCTCCAGTGTACACCGGCTGACATTTTTACCTAAAGGTGAGCTTTGCTTCTCTTTACCAAGTCCTGTCGATACACCACAGGCTTTGGCTGGCAGTAGGTAATGAAACTGGTTTTTGGCATTGGTTTGTATGTGTGTGTGTGTTGTCTTCGTCTTCCTGCTGTGGAGAATTGGCTATTGACAGATTTCAGTGACTCTACCACTGTGACTGTGATTTATCTGTTGTAAGAGAGCATTGCACATGGATTCTGTTCATTTTTCCTACAGTCATTGTCTTTATTTCCACTCACGCTCCCGTTCTCTTTTTACTAACAGAATTCATAGTCATATATGACAGGGCTGTATTTTTTATTTTTGTGTATCTGACTATACTTCTTGTTCTCTGATCCATTTAGTGTGCATTAGTATGCTATCAGAATTTCGCGGTGAACCCCTACACCTCACTACAAGGTTTTCAATGTGTTAACTGCAAGGTAAACCTGGAACAAAGAAAGGAATCAAAACTTATCAATTAATTAGCGAGCTACAACAACAGTGATGTTGAAAGGAGAAATTAGGCTGCTCAGAGTGCACTGGGGCATTCAGTATGTCATGAAAATGTATTTCATTTCATTCGAGAACTATTATATGGATAATTAGTCCGTCTTTTCGAACCTGAATGTTGTTTGAAAGCAGGCTTTTGTCACGTAAATTGGACTATTTGTAGATAGAAGCTGAAAAAAAGAGAATGGGGAAAGAATCGGAAAGATGCTACGCAGGTCCCAGGCTGGTTTCAGATCCAGAGTGCATGCTGTGGATTTTGTTTTAGATCATTAGCTATCTGCAGTGGGACTGCAATATTATTAGCCTCCTTTTTCCTTTATATAATGATATATGCTTTGTGGTGTTGCTGCATGGGACTAACATGGGGCGAACACATGCATGTAAAACCTATGTTACTGAGCATCCACACTTGTACGTTAGTGAGGCCGGGAGGTGAGATTGCCCTAAAATAAACAATCTAACAGTCTGAGCTCTTTATAAGTTCAGATTACATTTAAAATCCCTTAAGTAACTAAAGTGGAAAATCACATTTTGTTGAAACCAAACCAAAAGAGAGAATTGAAACAAAAAAAGTTATTTAAGGTTGTTTAAGAAGAGGAGATATTAAAATTTATGCCAAGATGCATAAATTCAACACTGTCAGTCTGCTGATCTCAACTAAACCAATATTATTCTTTGTTGTAATGACTTTAGTCTTTAGTCTAATCACTTTGTTTTAATAGCATTAGCCATGTGAGAGGAGCTCGTGATTAGAGTATCTGTGAAAACAATTAGATACTAATGACAGAAAGTGAAGAGAAATAGTTTTGTTGAAACAGTTTTTTAACTTAACATTTGTTAATCATCACTATATGATAATATAACATTTTTATGAACCACCTACATTAGAATAATAATTTAAGATTGTGAGAGGATGGGCTTCGTCGCTTCTATCTGACTTTAAAACTGAAAATTATATTAAATTCACATAGATTGATACTAGTTGTCATATTGACTTTGTGTTTATGGTTTTTTATTCTTTAAAACAAATTGATTTAACTGTTTTTGTACTTTTCAGCGGTGCAATCTGTACCCCCTTTGTTAAGTATTGCAGTCAAAAATGGTCATCTTTGTCATTCATGTAGATCTGAGGAGGGAAGCTAATGACAGTCATGGGGAAGTATTTTTCTGTCTGCATGCCTGCTGTAAAGGATTTTTGAAAGTAAACAGTGGGATAATCCCTTGACTGTTAATTAGCATGATAAAAATGTTTGTTTTGTTTTTAAGTGTGAGTAAATGGAGCATGGGGTGCGTGGCGGGTAACTTTAACTATCCTTACAGTAAAATCAACCAATAAATCAACATTTTAAAGCTGGCATTTAGAAAGCTTTTCTTCTCAGGGTGGTTTACATCTTTGTCACATTATTTTCACCCTTAAAGAGCTTGCACCCCCGAGCCCTTTCACGTTCTGACACACAGTGATAGACGAGAACCGAGGTAATCTTGTTAAAAGTTTCTTCCCTTTATACAAGACACTGAACTTTCATATTTTACATTTCATGCCAGCTGCAACAAACAACATTGATTTGAAAGATTGAAAAGACCAGTATTCCCATGAGTCAGTTTAGAAGGGCTGATTTCGTCTCAGAGGAATACTGTTTTGTTTGAAGTTCAACATACAGTAACTTTGTATTACGATTCTGAAAATGCATCTATGATATATTTTTTTGTGTTATTAAGGCAAGCTGTAGGTGGATTTCTGTTTACTGCAGATAAGTGATGTTAATTCTGGTAAGCATTATGGTTGTATAGAAAGTGCACAAATATAAACACAGAACATCAGTCATCTGTTATATTTTATTTTTTTTTGTAAAAAATAAACCCTGAACACAAACATGCCAAAATGTCTAAAAAAAAATTAATGAAAAAAAAAAGTCAGTGGTGGTGGAGTTCCTCTTTATTGTAACATTACCTAGAATATGAGACAAAGTTCAGGCCATAATGCTCACATGTCATTTGATAAGAGGTCACAGTCAGCTGATCATGTTTCCTATTAGGTTAGGTTACAGCCCACTCAATTTCCCTGTTCATTCACTGGTTAGCTTTGATGTCAGCACACCTTTATATGCTGCTCAAGTTTTTGATAATCATGTAGACAAAGTCCAAGAACACAAATGTACAAATTCATCTCCCATCAACAACTTGTCTGCGTATTCTTGGCAACCATGAGCTTTTAGAGGCTGGCACAAACAGGCTGGCAGCTTTCAAATGCTTGAGTTGGTTTGGATTTGAAGCCCTTCAGGCTGTGTTCTCCATAGGGGATACGGTATTTTGTGACCAAGCTTTGTAGCCCACTGATGGTGAATGCTCTTGGATATTCAATATTAATGTGTCTCAAGCACTCCAGGGGTTATGGCCGGCTGATTCTCTTCTCGTAATCCAATTCAGACTAATACCCAGAATCACAGGCTGTCAATCACATACTCCATTTATTTTTCAATCTCCCCTTCCTTCCTGCTTGCCCTTTTTTTTTTCCCAGTGTGAAGGCTAGCATTTTAAAACTGCAGCCCCTGACTTCTTGCATATTATATCAGCTAAAGACCTGCTGATCTCCTTTCACAGGAAAAGATTGGAAGGATTTTGTTTTTTGGGCTCTTGCAGGGAAAAGGTTGTGTAGCATATTGTGATTCAACAAGTGTGTGGCTGTGTAGACCACAGAAAAGACCTTGTCCTGCTTTGTACTTTCTTATTACAAAGTAAGAAACTTTTACTGCTACTGCTGTTATTGTTGCTGCTGCTGTGCTGTGGTTTTGGTTTGAATCTCGATGCTTTGTCCTTTCATTCAATCCAAACAGCTGAAATAAGTTTTAAGACCTCATGCAGCATAATAACTTGCATGTCTAACTGATTAAATAGTCTTGGAAGCTGGGCCATGTTATCCACCAGTATCGGTCAAGTAATAAAACACAGATTAAAAACAGAGTTGATATATATTCTTCTGTAATTTCTAAACTGGTGCATCCAAGTACTATAAGTTGATACTGCTTGCTGTCCAGGATCATCAAGTCATCATCAGGCATTTGATCAGGATGCCTCCTGGATGCCTTCTTTTCAAGGTTTTGTGGGTTGACCTAACTAGGAAGGGATGCTAGGTTGGACCCAAAACTAGGTGGAGAGACTATATCTCTCCCTGGGAGCACCCAAGGATCACCCCATTGGAACTGGAAAATGTTGTTGGGGGGAGTACATCCATCCATCCACCCATCTCTCCATCCATAGTCAGGTTGCAGTTAGCAGGATATTACAAATATTGTTATCCTCAGCAACACTTTGTAGTTCCAAAGGGAGAGACCCAGGGGACATTCTGACATGATGTACAAACATCCTTTTGATGTAAAGAATCAGTGACTTTACTCTGAGTTCCAGATGGCCGTCCAGTGATGGAAAATAATGTCTGGGATTCCCTGCTTAGACTGAAGCCACCGCTTTAAAACTTTGGATAGGCAAAAGCTGATTGATGGATAGAACAAAACATCTGCCTTATTAAGGCATAACAGAATTGAACAACAGGACAGTGAAAGGCTGATGTTTTGGTGAGATTATGTAAATATATATAGCATCTATTTATTAATGTTGCTGATGATAACACAGTCAACTAATAGGACTGCCTTGTGGACTTGCAAGTTAGTGTTCAATACTGGAATACTGAGATCAGCACCTTCAGATGTAAAGTCAATATGCAGTTATGCTGAAATACTAAGAAACTAATCACATCCAAAAACATTCCAGAAGACTACTCAATGCCTGCTGTGAAGGAAGCAAAATACAGCTTATCAAAATCCACGCTGCCTGTATATAAATGTCTCACAAAGAGGGCGCGCAGTGCCAGAGTGTCTGTGCGTCACAGTGAATGTCAAGTTTAATGACCATGTGGCTGTTACTTTGGTCATTAAACTTGTTTTCTCTTTGTTTTCGCACCATAGAAGTGTTTATCAGGTAGTAACAATGCTTTTCTCTTTATAAGAAACTTTCCCAGTACAGCTTTCCTGCATTTTTTCTTAAAAATTACACGCCCAACCACTTCAGTCACTTTTATGCCATCATGCTAAACTTTTAGGCCACCCACCACATTCTCCCTGAACATAAGATGCAGAAAGTTGTCCATGCAAAAATATTTAATTGCTGTGAATCTTAATAACTCAGGCCAGACACCTCACACCATTGTATATGTGGCCATGCTTTTATATAACAAGGTGCAACATGCGCAAAAATTGCTTCAGATGGCACTGAAGTAAAAAAAAAAAGAAAAAGAAATCACATCACACGGCTTGCAGTTTTGTATTCAACAGTAGAATAAACTCAGAGGTAAAACCCCAATTTGTTCTCTAATGTGAAGGTGGGTACTGTAAGGCTAAGTAGTTTGCCTTCTCCCTACCTGTCTTCTCTTTATTTATGCCCTCTCTGCTTTTTCCCCAGTGGTTTGAACTTAGTGTGCATTCTTTTTTTCCCCTCCTGTCAGACACTTGCACTGGCTCTGTGCTGTAATGTGCTCAGTTCAATTTACTATGGAGTGAGGCAAGCCAAATACACAAACTAAATTATTCAGCCCAGCATCCTGCAGCCACTCTGACACATAGGAGAAAGACGAGTGTGTCTTTGTGTTATAATGGCAATAGCTGAGAAGTTGCATTCAGTGTGTTTTGAAAACAGTTTTAATAAATGGAGTTAATGTGGCTTGAACACAGTGATTTTTGTCGGCATTTTGCAACTTTACTAGAGGTAAGTAAATTAAAAGAGTCAGCAAAGGCATCAAGCAACCATCCATCCAGACACTGTCCATCTGAGGATACTGTGGCATTCCTTTACCAAAAGTCATACTCTCTTCTGGCTTCAGGGTGGGACCCTAGTGACCTTGTCCTGGTTTTACCCTGGGGTCTCCTTCTAGTTGGCCAAAACATCTAACTTATAAGGCTTTCAGGAGACCTTACATCAGAGATGAAGTGAGTGCAAAAGGTCATTATCACCAAATAACTACATCCGTGTAGCTGTAATGATCTCAGTAGCTGTTTTCATAGCCATGAGCTAAAACTCTCGTCACCTGATGTCAACTGTTATGACTGTGAATCTCTGTGTTTAAACACATCTACCAAACAGCAGTAAATGTATCCCCGTGGCACTAAACATTACCAAACTCCACACCTTTCTCTCCAACTCATTATCTTTTTTTTCTTCTTTGTGGATTTACCTGTTTTATAGATTTTTCTCATAGCAGACAGTGTTATGGCTGAAAAAATACAAGCATATCTAATAACATCTATAAAGGCTTTGTTTTGCCTTTTAACTGAGCCAGTAAGTCAAGCCGGTGAGTCAATATGCACAATACCGAGGCCGTGGTATTATGTCCTCCCACAGGTTAAATTCTCCAGCAGCAGGAGCCGGTGCCCTCACATTACCCTCGCTGAATGGTATCTTTACTTTAACGGTCACATAAATAAAGTCGGTGCATTTATGACCCATCGAGAACTACTGGAGATGAGTTGCGCTTGTGTGTTTGTACCACAGCGAATGTAGTTTATATTCAAGCGGACGCTTACTCTCTGAATCTTTAGGTATCTTCGTAGAAGTGGTCTAGGAGAGTTCTCGAAGCAATTTATGGGATTTTCTTTTCCCCCACTAAGGAAAAAGACTGATTTTCACTGGGAAACATTGACTATTATTACAGAAAACTGTGGAAAAACAACAGTTATTTCCTGTTTTGGTTTCTTTTCTAACCTCTAAACTTTGTGTATGTAGGTGAACATTTGTCTATACCTTAACACTGAAGATTGATGAAGACTGACCCCACCCCCACCAGAAACTGCTCTAAAATTACCGTGCACAGTTGGACTTGTGACGTGCTAGCTTTACCAGGAGGAGTTTGCACATGGTTGTGTTTCGTTTATGTAAAAGAGTTCTGAGCAAGATATTTTGACAGCTCAAGTCATTTTTTGCTTTACATATTTATAGCTGCTGTGGTTTCTAAACGCTTTCAACTTGGAATAACACCACTGAGTTGATTGTGTAGAGGGAGGGAAAATACTTCACAAACTAGTTATAACGGTTGCATCCTATTACAGTACCGAACTCAAACTCTTTAGAACGACTCATTCTTTCACGCATGTTTGTAAAGACAGACTGCACGGCTAGTTGCTTCATTTTATACACCTGTGGCAATGGGTCTAAAAAAACACCTGACTTCAGTGATTAAGAGGTTTGTCCACATAGTGTATGTTTTACTTTTCCTGAGCACTCAGTGGTTTTACGCTACAAGTCACATATATCCAGTCAACCACACATTCATACAGTGTTTTATTAGATGCTCTCACTTGTTTTTTTTACCTTTCATGTGCTGATGCACACGCTGAGACACACGCTGATGATGTATCAGGGGCAGTTTGTGGGTCATTATCTTACTGTACCTTCTGACTTGCAGCCGCAACTGTTTGGCTGCCTTTTCTGTGACCTCAGTAACTATTTTCCTGCTCAGTTCCCTGCTGGGCTCATTCTATAGATTCAAGTCTTAATAATAACAGCAGCGATGTTGATTTTGTGAATTACAGTCCCTGCGCAGTGGTTGTACCCTCATTTTATATGCAGTCTATGGAAACAGCCAGAATCTGGATTTAATTTGACACATAATCCAACAAAAACTACATTCACATCAAATCCTCAGTCTCACACAGCCACTTCTGCTTTTCTGGGAGAGGAAAGATTAGGACCGATCTGTTTCACAGAAAAGGAAGAAAGGATTTGGGCTGGCAATGTCCCACCACTGCTCTAATAGTTACAAATGTAAGACTTTTAAACTGTTTTAGCTGGCTAAAGAAGATGTATTGGATTAATGCCCAGATAGTGCAGTAGAGGGATTTGTGGGTTTCCCACTGGGACCTTTACTGGACAGTTTCTCCTGGAGTTTATCTGCGTGTCTGGGATGAAAATATATTCAGAGAAAAGCTTTGTTTTTGTGGGAATTAATATATTGTTTCTGTCTTGAGTGCAGCAACTTTATAAGCACATTTTAACCAACAAACTGAAAAAGCCCATCCTTGTTTTACAAAGGGTCTGAACATTGTTAATGTATCAAGTAGGGTACCAAAGCAGTTATATTAACAAAAAACGGCTTAAACAGCTGAGTACTTTATCCTCTACAAGGTTGCACAAATATAAAAAAAAAAGGTAGAATCTGTTTTCCTCTACCTTTTTTAGGATGCTATGTACCACATCCAGCCTTAAATGTGATATTCAGTAGTCCCAAACTGTACTTCAATGGGCAGGTTTTTATCACTGCATCTTACATAGCTGTAACTGTGCAGTAATTATCGCTGTGACTTTCCAGGTAATTTCAGGTAATACATTTGCCTAAAAGATTAGAAAATTCCATGGCAACCTCTTTTTAATGGGAAGCGTAATTACACTGGAGTAGTGTGAATTTTATTTGGTCTTTTTAGTGGAAACACAGTCTAATTATTGCATTATCACAAGTTGAATTGTCAATACCAGGAAAATAATGAATCTAAAAAGAAGAACGACATCCGAAAAATAATACGTAACTAGAGAACTGTACATCTTGTTTTTCTGTTCCTGTTTTTGCTTTGACAGCAAATTTCCCTCATTTATGTGGATGGTTGAAGACAATGAGCCTCACATATTCTATGGAAGTCTATGGGAAAACTGCCTATGACCTCAGTGAAAAGTTTACTGATGACATTTTGATTTCAATTGTTAGTTTCCAGTCTAGCTAAATACAACATTATGTTCTTTTATATGTTATTGTTGCTGTAGGAGTCAAAAAGCAGGCTAAAGCAAGGGTTCTTTGGATTGATAGGTCAGATCTGTACAAGTGTGCAGAGTCCCTTGATTTTTCAGTCAGATCCACCAAGCTGGTGGTTAGGAAAACACTTAGATTGAGACTTCATCTTGGAAATACAATGGGAGTGGCTGCACCATCCTCCCCCCCTTCATGGTGCTAAAAATAGTGCCATGACTATTTTTGGGGGGGAAAATGGCTGCACAGTGTGGCAGGAAGTCATCGGACACAGGACTGGTATAGAGAACACGGTCAACTTTTTATATAAAACAGCCCCATGCAGACTAAACTAATTCTGAAATGCTCCTACAATGATTTTAAACTTTGCAGACGATAGTGGGTACCATAATGATGGTCATGCCCATTGTTCGCAACCCTGCACTGGGTGAGTAAACGTGGTCTACATGAAGTTAAGTGGGAAGCATCGATTAAAGAGTTGCAGTAATCCGGGCCCATTTGTTTCCACTTCAACCCTAGTTACCAGTCCAACCGATTAATTGTCCAGTGTCATAGAAGTGTTTGAAAGCATGTTTAGTAAAAAGGTTAAAGCCATAATAATGTGGCAGCGGAGACGAAAAGCTTTTTAATTTGTTTCTGTCAAATGGCCAATATGGTCCGTTTCCAGATTTTCCTCTCAAATCAGCCAATTCAGTTTCCAAATGTTATTCTCTGTTCTGCCGGCCCAACTCATTTGAACAAGTGCATTTCATTTTCTGGCGTCCTCTGCCGTTGACTCCTCATCTCTGCCAACCTGTTAAGCAGATGAGTGATGAGCTCAAGCTCGGCCGCCTCCTGCCTTCTCTCCCGCCTGCTTGTGCTGAAGTGGGCAGTGGACGTAATAGAGGGCAGCAGAGAAAAATCAATTTGCTTTTCGCAAAGTCTTCATTAGTTTGCCTTTCGTCACGTCCTGGGTCAAACCCAGTTGGACTGCTTCCTACAACCAAGAGAAAGGTCAAGTCAATAATTGTGTGCGCGTCTTCCGATACAGCTGTACAGAGCCTACTGCGCCACTGGGAGTTTTGAAAAGGAGCGTTTACTGCTCAGAAGTATGGTGCCAAAGTCACAGTGAAATAACAACTTTTGCAAACTTTGTTTGATAATGCTCAAGTAAGTAAAATAATCAGAAGATGTTCTTTTTATTGTTTAGGAAAAAGTTGCCAGGAAGGAAAGGAAAATTTGGCTCGTAGTTCAAATTCCTTTCCAGCATTTTGAGCCAATGTGTTGTCAGTGACCTTTCTCTTGACCAAATACATCAGGGTTCTTTCTGCATGTGAAAGATTTTGGCCTTCTACCAAAAGACTGTAATAAATATTTTTAAACCAGTTTCTCTAATTGTAGTGCAGCCAATAGCTGTCACAATAATTTCAAAAGTGGATGCAAGCACTAGATTTGTTTGTTTGTCCCCCTGCAGCATTGAAAAATCCAACTAGCCACTTTATTTTTACAAGATGTCCAAGTTATTTTACCACAGTTTCAATCAGTGATCAATTTAATTTTAGTGTTCTTGACTATAAAGTAGTCAAATGCACAAAATGAAAAAATGCTTTATAGCAGGTTTTTGTTTGTCTCATGTGAAACAAAGAAAAGAAGATGTTGCATTTGAAATAATTAAACAATATGAAGCATTTTGTTTTGACAGTGTATAGAAGGAAGTACTTTCTCGGAGCTGTAGATGTGATTTGGAAAAGCTGTAAGAAGAGCAATGAGTCCACCATTGAGATTAGGCTTAATCAAAAGTATTACCTTTTATACATGGTTCAAAGAAGTCTCTGAATGATTTCACACTTTTGAAGATGATTGTTACATCGTAAAGCTTGGACACTAAATTCACTCAAAAAGAATCTAAACATGTATCTAAACAAAAACATTTTTTTTGCTGATGGCTATTTTTCAATCTTAATTTTCAAACAGATGTTGAGCTCAATCAAAATATAGTCATGACATAGTTTATGTTATCCATTTATCCAAATGTTTCCCTCGAGTATTAAATCATCCAGTGCACTAATTGGGCATGATTTACTTGATCATAAAATACATTTTTTTAACAATCACATGACACGAAACAACAGGAAAATGCTTGAACTTATTTCAAGTAAAGATAAAGGCCCTTATGTATACATATATATACTCAGTTTGTCATGTTTTTCTGCAGATAAAATGGAAATAATCACATCGCCAAAACCTTTTTAATGTTCATGTTTTATTGTAACATCTTTGTTGGTGATAATTGAGCTTCCACTTCCACTGTTATTTAATGTCAGGTCTTTAACCAGTCAGTCACAGATATAGATTTTCTCCCTCTCTTCAATTTCATCCTCTCCCTTCCTCTGCGGACTGCCGTCGGCTAGTATTGATTAGTGTGTATTGTTGCTTTGTAGGTAGGCTCGGTCTGTTGACCATATTATCAACACTGTTAGGCACCAATCAGGCTCTTGGAAGCAACACATTTATGACCCTGATAAGGCCAACGAGTTGTGGCACAACCTTGGAGGGACAGTTTGCGGAGATTTGAGAGATTTTTCCTGTATAGAAGAATTCCTGGGACCCCACCAAAGGAAAATCCACCCGCATTGTAATAAAATTTATTTATTTTTGAAAATTTAAATGATTTATTAGTATTTAAATAAATTTTCAACTGGATTTGCTGAAATACAAGATCGATTTTAGTATATAATGGCCAGAAATAACAACATCCATGGTCACCCTCCAAGGGCTCATTCTGAACCAAGAAGAAAACACAGGATACAGCAAATATTAGATGTGCTGTCTGCAAATGCTGCCGAATATTGTGGGTTCTATCTGCCAAAAAAAGAATAATTGCTTTCAGTGAAAATTGCCATTAGCAGCATGAAAGTATGAATCTTACACTTATATTGATAGGTTTGTAAAATGTCAGTTATGTGGTAAATATTGGGTTTGAACTTAAACAACCATCAATTAGCCCACTCAGATTTCCCCAGTCCCCGTTTTGTTGTTCTTTGCATCCATCGTTGTTGTTTAGGATGCTGCTGTTATTATTATTTTAATCACCACATTAACTTTTTTTTTTTAAACTGTTTTTTAAAAGCCTTGTGTTTGGTGGTGTTTTGAGAAAATGACTTTACTGGATTGCAACTGAAGTACTCCTTGAAAGAAGTCCAGCTTTATTTAGCCAGGGAAGATTTGACAGGATAATTTGTTCGTCTCTAGCTCAGAAGTGCTTCTTTCAAAATGCAGAGAAAAACCTCTGAACCCTATCCATTCAACAGAAATTACTAGATACTGCGTCAGATTGTGTGTGTGATAAAGCAGACTGTGTTATTCATTAGTTTTACTTTGTTTTGATATAATAATATCACAAAGATGTCTTGCAAAAACATGAGTTTGACATGAAACTCAGCGATGTTGTGGCTGCTTCTCTTTCATTTAACCTCGGCTGGTGCTGCTGATTGTGTTGGGAATAAAGTATTAAACTCAGGATTTTGCCAGCAGACTGTGAGGAAGCAGTGCAAAACTGACCCATACAGTATATAATTGTTCGAAACACTTAACTGCTTAGGAAATCCCTTCATGATCCCTTAAGACCCCGGACCCAAGAGAGGGATTTCTTCCTGGGTTTCTGAGCGATGAGGACATGTGAGGAAATGGGGTGGAAAAATGGTGAGGTGGGGAAGTTGTGTCTCGAAGTGGCAGCAATGTCAGGGATTTGTGGGCTGTATTTTCTGATAACTTCCACTGGCACAAAAGCAATTGTGGCTTCCAAGGCATTGTTTTCTGCTTAACTAAGTCAGCACACAGGGGAATTGTCCTGGGAATAGTGCACTGATCTGAGTGACACAGCTCTCTTGTCCTTGGGGCTAATTGCATATGCATTCATGCTGAGTTAGTGCTATCAAACCAGAAGTCTGACAACAAAAACCTGTCAGAATTACAGCTACCGTCCTATATCTCAAGCTCAGTTATGATACAGCAAATACAAGAGGGGAGCGCCTCTTGTGTCATACTTATGGTTATATTTATGTTTTTTAGCTGCCAGCTTCTTCTTTGAAAATGCCAATTCATGCTCATTCTCAAGTCTGAGATGTGCGTGATTTGATATCAGCTGAAGTCATCATAGTTCAGGCTGTTGGAGTTGTCTATGGCAGCTCTGGATTTTGACTGCAAGAACTCAATTTTCTAACTGACATCTTTGCCCTGCGGCGGTGGTGAAAGTTAAATTGTTTTGATCAAGCATCCAAGTTCTCAAAGTTTGGAACATCAGGTTCACTGTGAAAAATCATCTTTGTATCAAAGTTGTGCTTATCATTGTGAGGGTTAAGGCAAAAAATCTCAGGGACTAATCATGCTGATGAAGATGCTAATAGATTACCACTATTATACATCTAAAGAAGAGCTTCAGCTCTTTGTTTTATTTTATTTTTTACTAGGATCTGGTCAATTCTCTCATTCATTTTCTCTCATTTATCCTCATTTAGCCACTGTACCTTCCTTTCCCCTGCCTTTAAGCTAGTCTTCTTTTGATTGGTTGCCCCTCATAACAAGTTGAAACCTGGGTGGGCGTGGCTTATATTCTGTGGTTTTGAAATGACCATATAAAGAAGGGATGGGGAACTCCAGGCCTCCAACACTCCTGAATCAAATGATTAGTTCATTACCAGGCCTCTGGAGAACTTCAAGACATGTTGAGGAGGTAATTTAGCCATTTAAATCAGCTGTGCTGGATCAAAAACACATCTAAA
>VUQG01003395.1:0-10262 GCA_015106755.1 Etia nguti
ATGGGAATAGAGCAGCTGCCAGAGAATTCGACATTAATGAATCAATGGTACGGAAGTGCAGAAAGCAAGAGGAACGAGTTGAGTAAAGTTTGACTTATCTGACTGTTTTCGTTTAATGCGCCTTATAATCCCGTGCGCCTTATGTATGAAAACAGACCCGTTTGTCGACAGTGCGCCTTATAATCAGGTGCGCCTTATGGTCCGAAAAATACGGTAAGTAATTTTTTTGTTCAAAAAACTATTTACTAATGTGTTTTTACTAGTTTATGTTATCCATATACCCTTATTTGTAATAAAATGTGGCAATCATTTAAATGATTAACATTTAGAAATGGCAATGCAAGTACTCTGATTCTTCAGAATTTACCTTCATGATTCACTTAGATAACCAGGACTGTTCTCATTTTACAATTCATTATCTCATTATGATTTATACCTTCACGGAATAATGGTCATATTTTTTCAGTGCAGCCCAGCAGCCATGAGCCTCCACCTCATCCTTTACCTACCAAAAGAGGAGAAAGGACTAATATTGCTAATATGGAAAAAAGTCCAGAAACTTACTTATTGCATTGATTTTCTTACAATGACCAGTCAGAAATGTCCATGTTAGTCTACAATACACGTTCATGACTGAAGGAGCAGTTGCAGTTGGTGAAATCAATTTTAATTTCTTGCTTTGACATTTCAGAATATCTTCTGTCAAAACATATCTTACTTTCATCATGTTACCATCTGTACATTGTCAAAGTGTTAAGTAGAAAACGTTTATATACATTTGAGTGTGCTTAATTCAGTTTAACTGCTTTCATGATTTGAACAGTTTAAAATTCAAGGAAACATACATGTTCACATATCACTGACCACTCTAAGATTCCCCTTTTTGTGCTAGTGGTCAGTGACGAGTTATGTGGTCAATAATGATCTTTGAGAAAATGGAACCAAAGGGTAGGAAAAGTTGCAAGTTGAATAACTGGAGGAATTAGCTACTGTATGTTTCTCCATCCAACTCTTTTATGTTAGAGACATTTGACTCTCTTCCTTTTTTCTCACCTTCTGTAAAGCTTGCTGAAGGAGTTCATCTGCTGACTTCCCTTTCTCACTTGGCCACACATTGTACCCAAGTACATCGGGATTTGCTTGTGCTGCAAATGTTCTTTTCCGCTTTCCATTAACATGGTAAAAGGTGTTAGGGTTATCCATGACGAATTCATTCAATTTGACCCCTAGGTCATCAGCAAACCATTGGACAATTCTGTAGGCAGACAAGGTCAGTGGTAGCAGATATATATGATAGATATAGTTAGATATATATGATCCCCTATGTTTAAGCTAAGGAAACACATGTTTGTGAGATTTTCCTTGTGATTCAATGCCAGCCTTCAGTGGACTTAATCTGTATAGTTAAAACTTACTGGTGAAAACTTGGGATCCTCATGGCCCCCAGTTCAGCATACCACCCATCTTTTTCATTTCTGTAGGTTTCAACCCGTCCACCAACGCGACCACTTGCTTCTACAATAGTTACCTTGACAACCACATGAATTAGAATTAGAAAAATCAATGAAAGTCATTATTGAATGTTACAATGTTGTAGAAATGTTTATTCATAATAACAGATGGATTTTAAGATGGACTGTTATGATTGTTATGCATATGTTTGATCTGTTATGCAAATGTTTACATATTTGCATAACCTGGTTAGTTTTCAGAAGGAGTTACAAACCCTTTGGAGAATAACAGGCTGCCCAAATGAATGATCAAAACAGATGTGTAAAGCCAAACACTTGTGGTAAAAAATAGGGGTGGTGCTGTTGTGTTTGGGAAATATTATTAACAGTATTGTTACTGCTTCTACTGGTACAGCTATTGTTAATGTTTTGATGCATGCTCACCCAGATAAGTAAATCCCAAAAGGTTGATTCTGTTTATAAGGTTGGGGAAACCTGCAGTCAGCTGAGACTGAAGAAGTCACTTGGATGAGTGAAGAAACGTTTCTCCCACTGAAAACGCTACGTCCAGATGAACAGAGTCAACTTTTTGGGAACTATTGTTAATGTTTTTGCTACTTGTTATGTGCCATTGCTTCTATTACTATTATTCTTACTGATAATACAGTGGTCTTTGTAGCCAGTATTCTAACTACGCTTGCTAATGTTACATGTTTGTTTTATTACTTACCATTTACACTTTACTCTTTTTTGACCTACTTTATTTATTTATTTATTTATTTTTAAGTTTTACTACCACTACCAAGTTTTATGCAAAACTTAAAAACAAGGGTTGCTTTTGCTCCTCCTGAGTGAAAAACTAGCAACTAATGAACTTTATCCAAAAATTTAGAAAAACGATGGAGAATTGAAGTGCCAAATGTTATAAGAAGGCTTTGACACTGATGGTGGTGGGGAGCCATGGATGGGTATTGTGGACATTGTTTTGATGAGAAAGTTTGCTGTAAATCTCATGGAAAAAGTACAGGAAAAAAAGAAAAGGGGGAAGTAAAGATTGTTTTTTTTTCAGTGATACCAAAATCCCCGTAAAGGTGATTGTGTTTTTAAAATGTCATAGTTTTACACTATTAGAAAAACTGAACTCGTAAGCACCTGGGGTGGGATTAGCATGTTTTTTTTACAGGTTGTAAATCTTCAAAAATCTCTTTGACTTGACAGTTAACATTACATTTAGATTATCATTACATTATATTATTCTTATTTTTAGGATATATGTATATGATACATGTACCTTGTGTCCTGCATCTTGCAGTAACTTGGCAGCTGTCAGCCCAGCCATTCCAGCTCCAACAATAACAACATGATGAGATGTGTTTATGTGTGGAAGACCAGTCTTTGCTGTCTGCAGCAGTTCATTATAGTCTTTGTCCTCCAGACAATCAGCCAGATGTTCCTTCAGCCTGGCAGCTGCTGTGTGACTGTGGTACACAGTGAGCAGCAACACAGTGACAGCACCTGGAAACACAGTGAAAGGTAAAATATTTCTTTCCTTCTTTTAAAACAAGAGGAATGCATTTTTTTAAGCACCAGATCAGACAAAATTGCTAAATCTTATCTAGTCTAGTTGAATAACTATTTGATTGTATCACAGAGATTGTCTCATTATGTCAGTAGGCTAGAGTAACCATTTTCCCCCCAAAAGAATGGGTAAGGTTCCTCCTGACACAGTGTCACATGTGTTTTATGGAAAGTCCAGAAAAAGAAACTGACTTCTGCTGAAGTAAGAATGGAGTGATTAATGTGAATGAAACCCAGAAAAAAAAGCAGAACTAGAATACTTTTCAATCATTACCGCAGACAGGAATGTGTTTGAGGAACTGAAGAAAGGGAATGTGCACCTTCAGCAGATTGACGATGTACTTTTAAACATATTTACTTTTACAAGACAGATACACAACGCATTCACAACTGCCTAACAAAACAGGTTTCCTGCTGTTGAACAGCCACAGCCTTAGTCAGGTAAGCAATAGCAATGAATTCAAATGAAATGAAACAAAAAAACATTGTGAGGTTAATTTAGTACTCACATAACTTCCATTGGACTGTATCCATCTCAGTTATTGTTGCTATGTTCTTACGCTATTTGAAAAGACAGAAGAGGAAGAGAAAAACACACGATGACAGCTTGTAGCATTACTTTCAGTCTTGGAAAGTACTGAGTTCTCTTTCAAATGAAATAAAGCATTCCCCCACCTAATCCCCTGCTGTCCCCTGAAACAATGCATAATAGCTTCAATATCTGAACTTTATTTAAGCAAATGTCATCTACCTATCTATCTATCTATTTATCTGTTACGGTCCTCATGTGCATCGCTACAGTTTTCCTCCCTCCACTTTGTTTTCTCTCTCTCTCTCCCTTTTCGTCTGTGTGCATGCTGCTCAGTGTGTGGGTGTGTCTACCTACCTTACAGGTGCAGGACCCTGCTGGGATATCAGCCCTCTCCTGGATGCACCTGATTCAGTCAAGCACCTGTGCTCTAACCACCGAGTGTGTGTGGGTGACTTGGTGGAGATGAGAGATTCTGTTCAGGAGAGTCAGAGGACTCTGATTCATGTGACCTTCCTTCTGTTTAATTTCTATAAATAATGGACTTTTTAACTGAGAACCTCAGAAAGATTTTGTAAATAGCACATCTCACACCTACAATGTAAATAAACTCACTAAACTAAACTTGCATCTTTGAGTCCTGCATTTGAGTCAGATGAATTATGAGTCTATCTATCAAGTAAGTATAATAAATTCTTACCTGTTAGGAGCATAAACATCACATGTGCAGTCAGAGTCACTTGAGGTGAACGAGCATCTTATGTGCTTTCATTCATGTGGAAACGTTTACCTATTTGACTGCTGTAAAAAACATGTACACACACGAATCAGCTGAGCTTGACAAACTGGTTAGATCAAGTCTAGTCATCAAGTCAACAATCATCCATCAGGTCAACGGTCATTTGAAGTCCAAAGAACTGTGCCACAAATGAAGTGAAAGTAAACCAAACCTATATTTCTTTGATTGTTTAATCCAGGATTTTATGTGCTAACCACGTGCTTGTCATTCACTGTGTCACATGTGCTGTGGTTTCCAGATGAAGGCATGATAAGTATATTTTTATTGCTGCAACATTTTGTAATTTCCAGTGGAATTTTCAAAGGGAATTTTCTTTTATGGTGACATTTGAAGGCAAACTTACAAAATAAAGATTATTGAAAAGATCTCACCCAAATAAACTAAAAAGACTGGAAAATGCTCCACAAAAAAGAGACAGCAGGTTGCAATAAAAAGTAGAGGATGCATAAAACAGAGGGCCATCTAAACTTTATTACAATACGAAAAAGGCATTTGGTTAATGCGGGACACATTATTACCTACTGATCATACTTATAATGAATGTTAGAATATAAATCTCCCATTTTAGGTAGTTAACTCTTAAACAAGACTATATAGCGGGTTCGTTTTACCTTAACTTTGATATAAAACTTATAAGAAAGCATCCAGTGGAAGAACAATTCAACCCCAAAAACAGTAATAAAGGAAACCTGGCCTTCATCCAAAACTGCAGTTACATAGTTGCAATCCATAGTTGTTTCATTCAGACAGCATGCTTGTGGACATTTATGTCCTGAACTCCACTCCATTCCCAAATCATGCACCAGCACCAAAATGTAGTTTAGCTGATTGGGGACATGTTTTTTTTTAATCCCATAAAAAAGTTAGCCTCCACAGTGTGGTTTTATGTCCTTACATCATACACGTACCAAATACAAACCAGATCATCTTACTTTTCGAACCTACTTCTTAACTGCGGTAAGTGTGACTACAGGGCTTTCTGTGTCAGCTCTTGAACACACACGTTATGGGGGAAAATAAAAATGGGGGCTCTTCAACTGGCAGGGAGGTTGTTTCATCCTTGCAGGAGTTCACTCTGCAGGTGGGGGAGAGACATAGGAAAGGTGGAGAATGAACTCAACCTGGGTGTCTATTGTCTTGTGTAGCCTGGGAGATGATTGAATGATGGGGTGGGTACAGTTTCCTCTGTGGTGGGGTCGGGTGGGCTGCCCCGGGTCCTGTGGGGCTTGGCGGTGCTGCTGCCATGGGCCCCGGTCTGGATGGACCTGGACCAACTTGCCTTGGTGGGTTCCAGGGGGCGGGTTGCCTACTGGGGTCAGCAGGGGAGCTGGCCCCAGGGAGGGGCTGCTTGCCCTTTCCTTCCTTCCCTCCCCATCCCCGACTGCCTCCCTCTTCCCGCTCCACCACACCCACCCACACATGCAGGGCCTTGGGGTGCAGGTGTGTCACCAGGGTGCAGGGGAGGCATTCTCTTCCCCCCCCCTCTGGCCACCTGTGCCTCAATTTTATTCCACAACTTAGACATCCACATTACTCACACTCTCATAACACATACATATAGGGCCTTGGGGGTCAGCACATCAGACGGCGTCCAGAGGACAGTCTGTGTATTCAACCTTACCTCTGGCGCCGGTGCCCACCTGTCAATTTTAAATGCATGGAGACAATGAGGGTTCTTGGGAGGGGCCGTGCTGACACCTGCTGCTCTCTGGCAGCAGCACCATGCCCTCCCGTGTTTTAAATACACTTCAGAACAATACGCAGCAACACTACACATGAGCGGGAGGAGGTAGGTATGGGGTCTTCACACACCCCCGTTCTCTGTTAGCCATCGGGGCGGAGGGGCTGGGCGGAGGTGTTGGCCGTTCTTTTGGGGTCTGGGATGCGGGGCCTCCCTGCTGCTGCAGGGCCGGGGGCAGTCTGCTTGTCTCCACCCCGGGGGAAAGGGTAACATCTCCTGGGTCTAGGTGCAATTTCCTCCTCTGGGGTGATGGTGCCTGGACCCGGGGTATAGAGTACGTTTGGGGAGTGTGATTGTGTGTACAGTGTCCATTTGTGTCTGTCTTTACATTGGGTGAATGCAAGCGCGCTGATCCACACAGGTGTACACACGGGTGCTCACAGACACAAACTACACCGTTCTTGGCTGCTACCTCAAAGCACTTTGCGCGCTGTCGGTCCTGCGTGCTGCAGAACAACATTCAATATTTAGTATTTACTGTTAGCTAGATTAATACGATGGTGCTGTGTTTATTATGTTGCTCTCTTTTTTTGCTTGTTGTCTCTTTTTTTCTTTTCTCTCAACAGGTGATCCGGGAGATTTTTTTTTCTTTTTAAGTGTCCTTTCTCACTGTCCCTCTTCCCCTCTGTTTTTCTGTTCCCTCATCTTTCTTTCTCCATTTCCTATCCCCCAGCCATGTCTGTCCCGTCTGTAACAACTGAAAATAAAATAAAATAAATAATAATTTTAAAAAAAAAAAGAAAAAGAAAAGAAAAATGGGTTCTGGACCTTTGACTCAGTCCTGGCCCCCTAAAAGCTCAATCAGGAGATATATTAGCGGTTACAGTTTGCTGGAATTGCACAGGGAACAAAGATTAGAAGCGTCACATGCTATCATTAAATCATCAAGTGATTACATAATGCAGACGAATTGTTATAATCAGTAGGAGAGTGATTTACTGGAAAAAGGACTGGGCAAAACTCACTGACTACTCAGTGACTAATAACATATACTGTGGTAACTTGGGACAGGGATAGCACAGTAGGGTAGAGTGCTCGCCCCATGATCAGAAGGTCGGAGGTTTAAGTCCACTGAACGGCTACCCTGAGCAAGGTACTGCCTCTACACATTGCTACCCGGGCGCTGGATTGGAGGCTGCCCACTGCTTCACTGGGTGAATGGGTTAAATGCAGGACTAATTCCCCACACCTTTTAATAAAGTGTACAAAAAATATAAAAATTGGATGGTGACATGCCACTGAGATGCAATTTCCTATACCAGGGTGCAATTTTCTTCTGCTTATCCAATTCAGGGTCATATAAAACTTATCTAGTTTTCAAAGGGCAAAAGGCAGGGTGTAGTCCATACAGGCTGTCATCTTGCTATAGCGCAAACACTCAGACACACACTCAGTAAAGAATCGTTAATTAACCTAACTTTATGCATGGAGAAAGACTGCAGATGGAGGTCATGCAGACATAGGAAAAACAAGTAAAAACCACACAAAAAGACCCCAGCCAGGATTTGAACCCAGGACCCAAGTGCTACACACTAGGTGAATTCTTGAACGATGAAAATTTCTCCAAATACGACTAGTAATTTAATGTAATTAAAACCCTTACTAAACTTACGTTTAGGTCTTAAAAGCTGCTGGGAAACTAAAAACTCCTTCAGTTGAGATTTGGAGGGTTTCGATATCTTACACATGTGAAAACGAAAAACTATGAAACTATCATTTTAGGTTGTGTATGTGGTTGGTGTGGATGGTTAGGGATCACAGGATTTTCCATAAAACCATTTTTTTCCACTTCCGTTTTCAACATCATTTTTTCTGTTTCTGTCTTGGTAAAGTTGATCCAGTGAAACCGGCCATTGTGTTTAGCCCACAACAGTCTTAATACCAACACCTCACACTACCCACTGCTCCATAAAATATCAATCAGTACAATTTTTAGATCCACCAGATAATTTACAGAGCTTTATGTACTGATGTACATTTTTCTTCTGACAGGTTTCATTAGTGATCAAGCTAGGATTTTTATTTTTAACGCCCCCTCTCCCAAAAACAAAAAACAATCAAAACTACAGTATGCAAGTTTTTGATACAATAAATACACACACACCTTTATACATACTGAAAACATCAAATTATTCACAGAGCATTCAGTAACATAGTACATCCTTTGTTCTTGTACCACTGTTTCCTGCCTCTAGGTAAGTTTACCACATCCTGACCAAACACAGTTAATTATGAAGCCATTGTTGTATACTACACAACTATATAAATTACAGATCAATCAAAATCACTGATTTGCAGTGAATTAATATTTTTTTGCAAACTCCTTTGCTCCAAGCTTTAGCTATTGAGTAGTCCTTTATACTTAGGCATGTCATATGAGAATCTGCTTCTGTCTTTGCTGAAACCCACAGAACAAAACCCACCGTGAGACCAGCCATTTTCATGTCTTACATATGAGAAACAGGATATAAAACAATCACATGCTGACGTGACACCTTCATCTGTAAAGGCACATCTGAAAAAAATCATGATCTAAGCAGTTGGTGCAAGTAGGATTTTTTTTTTTTTTTTTGCCATCTACCCTTTTTGTACAGAGCAAATGACACACAGTGCTTTCTTTAAAATGTCAATCAGTTCATTGAATCAAGTTTCATTTTCTCTTTCCCAGCTGCTAAACCTGAACTAAATCTTGTTTACACTATCTTTTGTTTAATTTTATGCCACTACGCCCCATTAATCTACAACATTGAAAGCACAGACAAGTTCAGTGAGTTACTTAGGTAATAAAACCATAACGTCCTTGTAGGAAATGTTAGATTATGGCTTTCATGTGGATGTTACTTTGAGACCTACCAATTATGATAACACTGCAGACTATGCACAAGGCATTGCTAATAGGGCAACAGCCAACCATACAAGAGGTTTCTGCCCTACTACAGTGCAAAACTGGTTGAGGAAACACAACAAAGAGCCCAAGGTGTTCACCCACCCTCCAAGCTCTGCAGAAAACCACTGTGGAAAACATTTAATCCACTGAAGCATCAACCTCCAATGCACACAACCCAAAGGATCCTCTGCTAACAGGTGGCAGACACCATAGAAGTTCCCTGTTCAGGCCCCAGTGGGTGTGACCTGATCAACACCCTCTGAAACCAGCCATCTCTTGACCCAGCAGTCTTAGCTAATTATAGGCCAACCTCCAACCTTCCTTTCATATCAAAAATCCTTGAAAGAGTAGTTGTCAAACAGCTAACAGATCATCTGCAGAGGAATGGCTTATTTGAAGAGTTTCAGTCAGGTTTCAGAGCTCATCACAGCACAGAAACAGCTTTAGTGAAGGTTACAAATGATCTTCTTATGGCCTCTGACAGTGGACTCATCTCTGTGCTTGTCCTGCTAGACCTCAGTGCAGCGTTCGATGCTGTTGATCATAATATTCTATTAGAGCGATTAGAGCACGCCGTAGGCATTACAGGTACTGAGCTGCAGTGGTTTGTATTATATCTATCTAATAGACTCCAATTTGTTCATGTAAATGGAGAGTCCTCTTCACACACTAAGGTTCATTATGGAGTTCCACAGGGTTCAGTGTTAGGAACAATTCTGTTTACATTATACATGCTTCCCTTAGGCAGTATCATCAGAAGACATAGTATACATTTTCACTGCTATGCAGATGACACCCAAATTTATCTGTCAATGAAGCCAGATAACACACACCAATTAGTTAAACTGCAGGAATGTCTTGAAGACATAAAGACTTGGATGACTGAGTGCTGGTTTAGCTCAGTGTGTTGAGCGTGCAATCACGTGTCATGCAGCTGAAAGCAGCCAGCCTAGGTTTCCTGTCCTTTCTTCACTGTGTTTATCAAATAAAGCTGAAAAAGACCTGGATTCTGCTTGCAACTTTTGATAAAACTGAGGTTATTGTACTCGGCCCTGAAAAGCTTAGAAAAACTGAATATAACCAGATTCTTACTCTGTATGGCATTACTTTGGCCTCCAGTAACACTGAACCTTGGATTCATTTTTGACCCGAGCATGTCCTTCAATGCACATATTAAACAAATATGTAAGACTGCTTTCTTCCATTTTGCGCAACATCTGTAAAATTAGAAATATCCTGTCTCAGAGTGACGCTGAAAAACTAGTTCATGCATTTAT
>VUQG01003396.1:0-14160 GCA_015106755.1 Etia nguti
CGGACCGGGGCGCTGGGGGTTGTTCATGTGCTGAGCAGCAGGCCCGGTGTACGGCTGCCCGTGAGGGTGGTTGTTCTGTTCAGGAGGAGAGCGTGGAGAAAAATCAGCACATCTTATAAGAAATGCACTCAAATGAAAACATGACATGCTTTAATTGCATCCACAGCCATGTGTTTTGTGCACGTGCAATGCTGCTGGGGCCAATAACTCCAAACTGATCTAAACTGACAGACCTCACCACTGCTGCTGAATCAGTAAAAACATCAGTGAGCCACATTTCTTCGCTATAGTCAACATGTGCACCACAGATTGTTTTTAGTCAGTATTTGCTTGCTGTAAATGCACTAAACAGGAAATTACTCTGCCTTTCAGGAAGCAGAACCTATAAAAAAAATAAAAAAATCCCCATCTATGATTAGAAATGTATGTCTTCAGTAGGGATAAATGCCCTGAGAGCCACAGAGTCACTCAGGGTGAAGCCACATGCCGCTTCCTGTCTACATTTTACTTGCACTTGACCTCAAAGACGGATGAGGTGTTTCTGATGAAAGAAATGAGCCCGGTGTGGTAAATTACTGAATACACAGATAAAACGTGCCAAAATCAATGTAAAGGGATGATCTCAAGTACAATTTGTACACGAGGAAGCACACAAAAGTTGTCTGCAGTGCAGTTTTATCACAAACTGACAAACCTGAGCCTCTGATTTGTGAGCGCTCGGGCACAAAATAATACTCAGGAAAAAACACTTATCACCATGGTTACCAGCATCATTAACAGATGATACAATACTGGCTACGGGGATGGAAACCACTGTCTAAGACTGCGTTCTTTTACCTGTGCAATATGAAAACTCGGGAACATCCTGTCTCAGAGTGACACTGAAAAAACACTTCACAAACTCTGTACTTCTGGGATGGAATATATATTTTATTTTATTTATTTATTTATTTTTTTAAATCAGGTGTCGTAAACTTTCCTGGAAAAGTTTCCAGTTAAGCGAAAATTGTTGGCAAACAGAAACTAGAAGGAGACCTCATATTTCTGCATCCCTGTTAAATCCAGAATTCAACTTAAAGTCTTTCCTCTCACACACCAAAGTTCAGACACCCCATGTTCAGCTAGCAGGCCCCTCTGCTGTGGAACCAGCTCCCAGTTTGGGCATGGGAGACAAATACGTGAACTGTACTGTAAGATTATACTTTTTGTCTTTAGTAAACAGCTGGATACTCTCTTAGTTATGCTGCTAAAAGCTTAGGCTGCTTCCTATTGCAAATTCTTTACCTCACATGTTATGACTTAGAAAGAAAGAACATCCTTTGATGAGAACAGGCAGTAAGCTGTCCTCTGAGACACTACCTGCTGAAACTGGGTTGTTCCAGGAGAATGTGGGTACAGAGACGTATCCTCAGGTGGGGAGGAGTCCTGATCATCAGGTGCTTCCTGTTCATCTGGCTCCTAGAATAAAAGAGAAAAATATATTTTTTGTAATCGCATATCAAGACAAAAACTGGAAATGTGCTCATCTATTTGAACAAAGTATAATGGTCTGACATTAGAGAGTAGCTTGTGTGGGAAAGTCAAACTTCCTACTGTGTTGTCAAGTAAATAAGGTTTAGGAGATTGAATTATGTGTGTGGGTGGCGTCTACAGCTGAGAGCATGAAAAATGGAGCTAACAGAAGGTGCACAGGAACCTCTACTGTGGAGGTAATTTCAGTGCGTCGTTTTTAAAGGACAAGGCTCATTGCCATTTGTACTTTTATCATGCTATATCGAATAACATCAGCCTCATCGTTTTACAGTCTCATTTCTGAGGCAAGGTCAAGTACACATCAACATTACAACATGATGTAACAGACAGAACCTGCGACCTATCTGAAACATCACGAGCTTATAAACTTTTCAATTTAGCTTTTGTTCATTATTTAGTCACAGATTAAAACTTAAAACTATGAATATGCTAAGTTCTGGCTTTTAATTTGATCCAAATAACAAAACTGACAGCTTCACATTAGGGGCTGCTTATGCCTTTAAGAGTAATGTGCAACTTTTTAGATCTAGAAATGTACAAATCTGCAACACAGCAGCTAAAAAAGCACAACGGCTTAACAGTTAAAATACTGTAACTAGCATTGAATGCTCAAGTACAGCTGAGGCTAGGAGATGCAGGTGGCTGGCCGTACCACACTGCGAGTTGGGGAGGAAGCAAAAACTGGCAAAAGAGCACTAGACTGAGATTGAAGACTGGCTATGTCAGTGCTGCTGAGACTGGGCAACAGGACAGGAAGAGAACAAAGACCTGTTCACTGTGTGCAGCTGCGTAACATGACTTCTCATGCTTAGTTACACTACATAGCATCTCATATCTCACCAGTGGCCAGTCCACCTTGCCTTTTACTTGAACAGCCAAGAAAGGATGATGTTTTTTTTAATAAAAATATCACGTACGCTCACAATCTGCTTTACCTACGCAGAGTGGACATGTACAAAATTGGAGTAGTTTTACTCTAACTGCACATCCTAAATTATTTACGTGACATTTATATTAGAAATACATGCAAAAGGCTCATCATCACAGTGTTTCGAGCCTCTGACTAATCTACAAGATCTCAAAGCTGTGCAATTCGATTTAAACTAGTGTTAAATGTGATGGAGGCTAAAACTGTTGTTTCTCTGCTGATTCTTTTGGTAGGTTTTGTCTCACTTCCTTCTTTTATGTCGTGGTGCCTGGAATACTGACCTTCCCTGGGCTTCCCTGAGTACACTTGAGCTGTGTATGGAATATTACAGGAGAAGTGTGTCATTTGACTGGATTTTCCATTCATAAAAAAATATATACAAGTAACGCATTTTAAGTGAAAACAACACAATCATATCTGTGTGTATTGTGAACTGCAGCCATGAAAAAACACAGAGTCAAACATGGTAAGCTGTAGTTTAATCAAGCTCAGTTTCTTCTAGCTGAGCACTTAGATTCCAGATAATTTACTCTCTCTCTGTTTTTTTAATCAGGATACAAAGCTAAAAATACACAACACATTTCGTGTGCAACTACAAGAGGTAGAGAAAATGGTACAACACTAATTACAAATTTTCTGATCGGCTTAATATTCGATTAATCGCCATGTTATTACACATACATATGCATATGTTAACTGCTGGTCATGTTAGACCATTCATTGGGCTTTTGCGTTGAAGTGATGTGATACACATTCACATTCAGCCTCAGTCTTACAATATTTTTTCTGTTACCTCTCCCTAAGACTGCAAGATAGTGTTAAAGTGAATCTGTGGGTGTGTACAGTACAAGGTTAATGGTATTACCTCCTCGGGACAGAGCTCACAGGCCTTGGCCAGTGTCATACGTGCACTGTGAGAGCGCTCCAGGAAATATCCGTTGGAGGTCTCATTGCTCTGAACAGGAGGGGACCAGTTGTTGTAGGTGTACTGGGGATTTCCTGTGTATGGCCTCCTCTCCAGCTCATCGCCCAGCCACTCCACTGCCCACGTCCACTTTCGCTTCAGGTCACCGTTACTCTGTACAGACAAGCACAGAAATGTAACAAACGTTTAAATGTTCTAAAGTTTCCAGCCTTTTCACATGCCAAAGCCCATCAATTTACCTCTTTCTTGTTGTTATGTTAGGTAGTGCTTACTTTGGTCTGCTTTAGTGAAAGAGAGACAGCCTGTTTACCTGTAAGATCTGGTAAGCCACAGAGCAGTTGCTGAAAAGGGCCACCATGCACTTGATGCACTGATAGGCTCGTTTCTGATAGTGGTTCTTGGAGCGCTGGATGGTGTCAAAAAGCCCATCTCTGTCATCGGGAATGCCCTTCAGCGCATTGTGAATCCTACACACACAAAAAGAGGCAAAGGAGAAATTTAAAACCATGTTCAAGTTTAAAAATTGTAACTTTCTGCACTCAGCAATCAAGTCTCACCTGTGTGTTTGCCAGGAGTCCTCGATGAGCAGGATTTGTAGCAGCAAGTCCAGGTAAGGCCTCAGCTCATAGGTGTACGAGTACGCCACCTGCAGACATGTGTACAGTCTAAATACAAGCCCTTGTAGACGTTTATAAGTAAGCAACCTATGGAGTTCTGAATATCATGTTGCTCTAAAGAGGTATTAGACGTTTACCTGCCAGAGCAGCTCACTGAGCACAGTGGAGGAGAACTGAGGGTTCTCCCAACAGCTGAAGCGAAGCAGCTTCACCGTCTCTTCAGAGTTGCTGCAGTCCTCAATGATCTTCTTTACGTAGCTCGTCCTCACAAACAGGATTTCTGCCACCAGCTGCTGCACAGGCATCACCGGAGCTGTCAGGTTGGTGTCCCCATATGGGTTAGGAAGAGGGGGATTACCTGCAGGAAATAAAAAACAAAAGTTAAGATGGACTATCCTAAAAATGCAGGTGGATATTAGCAAAGTCCCTCGTTCATTATCTTTGAGAGCCCTCAGCTCCAAGCTGTGCCTACACAGCACAGAGGCTCAGAGTGGCTGTTTTGTCAGTCACTAGATCCTGAGCAAGGATGAAAATCCTCACTGGGGTCTCACTAACCCATTTCACACAATCACTTGTTCACCTTAACTCAGCTCATACAACTTGTGCCTATAAGGAGAAGAGAGGGAAAACCCCCCTCAACAACTCACCATTGATGGAGGACTGCATGCGTGAAGAGACATCACAACAGCGAACCAGCTGTGAGACGACAGTGTAGAGCTTGCCCAGCTCAGCATACTGATACTTAATTGGAGGGCCAGGCCCCTCATCCAGAGCGACCAACATGAATGTGGCAGGAACATTCAGCTTCAGCAGTTGGGTCTTTTCAGCCAGGCCTGCATGTGGCAGGAGCAATGACAGGTAATGAGAAAGTAAAAGCATTTCAAGTACCAAATAACTTTAATTATTAAAAAATGAAATATAGTTTATATAAAACTTTGTAGAATGCATTGAGGAACAAATGTACATAACAGCTTAACAATCTCTGTGCACTCCTTACCCAGATTGGCATACATGACAAAGAGGTTGAAGTACTGCTGCAGATGACGGCCGTGCTCAGAAACTTCTCGTCTGAGCAGGTTCAGGACAGCTCTCAATAAGTGGTCACTTAGACTGAGGTTATCACAGCCCTAAAACAAAAACATGACATCAGTTGGAGCACAGCAAGAGTCCATCAAAGGCATCGTGGTAACATGTGAGGCCAGACAGAGCTAATTAAAGTCTTTTTTCCAGTGCCCAGATGTAAGTCTGGCACCAACCTGAGCTGAGGGTCCAGGCGAGGCGGTGGGGGAGGGGCAGGGGCCGTCTTGCAGGGAGAAGTGAGCGATGAAGACAATGAGCTTGGCAAATGCACCACGGACCTCAGCGCTCGGGCACTCGAGCAGGTACTCAGAGAACCGGTTAGGATAAGCAAACAAAACGTTGTGTGCAAACCAGTAGCGTACATTCTTACTGTGTCTCAGCAGGATGCAAAGGGCATCATACCTAAAGGGGAAAACAAGATAAACATGTGTAAACAAGGGCAGGAACACTTGAGGAGGAAAAAAAAGGGGGGGGGCAGTAAGGCTCACCAGTCACTGGCAGGACCCCGTACTACTTTCTTGGTGTGAAAACCTGTGCTGAAGAGAAACCTAGCAGCCAGCTGAGCACTTATCATAGCAATCTCCTCTGCCTCTGGCAAAAGGTGGTCTTGTCCTAAAAGAAAGAGCAGCAGTTACCAAAACACAAAGAAAATACTACATGTAACTGCAGGTAAAATTCTTCAATACCTAAACATGCAACTGAGGCTTCACCCAACCACTTCTCCTTAAAGTAACTACTGCACATCAACAGAGCTGGCCAAGACACACACAAAGGAAGTGAAATATGCAACTCCACTGGAGTGTGTAAATAGCAAACAGACATTTCCTTTGTTTGGAGTTAGATGAAACATGAAATGCACATAGTGAAACAGCAGATGGGAAGTTGTCGGCTCACAAAATGAGACTGCAGCTTAAAGGCTCAGAGCAAGCTCAAATACAATGTGAAACTAACCAAACTGACACTGTCTGTCGGGTCAGTGTGTGGGCTAATCCACGTGTCATACATATAGATACATTTTCTTATGATCAGAACAAATTTTGAGTTTTTGTGGTTATGACATCATTGGGCTCTGGTTCAAATAATAATGCATCAGAGCTTTGTAATGCCTAACACAGAGGTAGTGCAGTATTCAGCAATCCGTGCTAAACTACTAAACATCAATTTTTCCCCCTCCATGAGAATTTTGTTTTGTTTAACATTGAGTTGAAATTTATATATTTTTTTGTAAAGCGAGGCAGAGATCAGTGATACAAATAATTATGGCAGCAGCTGTATCTTTAAGAGACAAGCTTCGTAACCCACAGAACAGATACAATGAGGAATTAATCAAAAAGATCAATGTAGGTTCCAGGGGGAATTTAAGAACACGACCATTACTGGAGGAAAAACACAATCTGTGCATCAGTAATGAAATACATGCTATTATTTTTCATACAACCTGTCAACATGAGCTGTGTGGCTGGATTGTCTTATCTTATCTGAATATTACGTTTATTTAATTCTTGCTGGTATCATTTTATCGATTGCCTGTTTTCATTGCCATATTGTTCAGGTCTCCGTCTCTTAAGAGGCTTTCCAGATTAATGGACCTTACCTTGATTAATAAAATGATCAAACACAGAGATATTAGCTTGTGTTTGCAACCATGATTTACCAGCATGATATCTGGCAGCAGATGGCTTTGCAAACATCTGTTACAGTTAATTTTTCCAGTACTGGAACTGTCTCAAAAGGTCTGAGCAAATATTAAGCAAAGAGAAACTAGCACTAAACTACACTCTAGCTAAAACTAGAATCATTTGCTTTTTCAGATCCAAAGAGTTAGCTCTGAATTTACCCGCACACACAAAACTGATGCGTACCTGGAGGAGGGTTTAAATAGACACTGTTACAGGTCAGAAGTTTCTTAATGAACTGGAAATATTCCAGGCTGTATTGCATTCGGTTGTGCATGAATTGGACGTTCTGCTTGCGGACGCTGCACTCGATAACACCAGGCATCTTGACCTGATGCGGCTTAGTGGAGGAGATATTCAAGTCCGAGATGTATTTGACAAGCTCGCTGTCCTTGTCCATTGAGTCCATACGTTCGTAGAACAGGATGTAGGCATTCCACCAGCGTTTCTGCCTCCTGTACGACATCCTTTTCATCATATGATCAAAAACCTCGCCCATGTATTCCCCTCCAAAGCACTGGTTCTTCATTTCCTCCTCATCGTCCATCTTGCACTCAGTAACATCACCATCATCAAATTTATACCAGCGGTTCTTCTCACCATCACCCCCGTTTCTCTGGATTATGTACGAATAGTAGTGTCCGCCACTGGCCTGGCCTGAGTGGACCAGCACTCCCACCAGGCGATACTTGGAGCTGCCTGGTGGCGTCGGTTCAGAGGGCTCATTCTGTTGGATAACCTGGTTTTCCGGATTTACGTCGTCGCCTTCTAGCTTGGCCACACCTGCTACCGTGTACGGCTCCATGTCAAGCTCCCTAGGGAACTCAAAATAGTCATTAAACTTGATGGCACACTCCCTCTCCCAGTCGTAGTCGAAGCGCTTCAGCTGGATAGCGAGGACAGGAGGCAGCTTCTTGATCAGCAGACGTTTCACTGTGTCCACCTGACAGGGAGAACAAGCATCACAGATTATCTATGGCTCCTTTAAAACAAAAAGAATAAAAACAGGTGAAGAGAAGGGAATTGGTGAGATCCTTTAAGTTAAACAGAGGACTACAATTATTCTTCAGATTCAGTGTGAAAATGATGGTCAAAGTTGGCGTGAATTTCCCATGAGCAATTACAAGCATCACATACTAAACAGAGGGACACCAACTTCTCACCTTCTTGTTACACTTCTCACAGTGGTAAGCGTTTGCTCCTTCTAGCAGATCTCCTTTTACATACTGCTCCATAGAGTCCAACAGGTTCTGGTGGTTTCTGATGTCTACATTGAGTGTTGTGAACGACTCCTCACACTCATATCTGACAACACATTTATTGTGGGTTAAGTATACGGTGTCTTAAACTGCAACCCATATTCAGTAACCAAACACAAAGTATGTGTACTTACCTGTGTGGGCATCCTTGACAGATTTTCTGGTCAGCAAAAGATCCTCCCAGCACCTTACTGAGCATGGCAGGGTGGCCCAGTGCTTTTAAAGCCTCGTCTAAACTGTCCACCAAAGAGTTGAAAAACTCCAGTGCATCATGCTGTTCCCTCAAGTTAACTGGCTCGCCCCATAACCTAAAACAGGATGACACAGATACATTCTGGTTGCTACGTTGGTCGCCTCGCTAGCAAACAATGACACCACCACAGCTCTGAAACCATTTATAGCAGTGCTGATGGCACAGGCACTCAGATAAAACATCAGCATTGACGCTGGTGTAGGAGTAAAAGACTTTGAAGCTGGAAGCAAAGAAATCAACAAGTTTCTTTTTTCCCCCCTTTCAACTTCTTTTTTTTTTTTTTTACAGGGTTTTGCAACATCTCCCACTGTATAATCTGGGACTCGCTAAGCTTCTATATTGATGTGGCATTGACACTGTGGTGAAAGCGGACACACTCATAGACTGCGTCCTCAACTCAATCACTGTGTGCCCATGGCCGGCTGAAAACAACATAAAAATGCCGCCTGTGGCAGGAGATCTGACATCACTTCTGGAATTCCTCATTCGCAAGGACAAGAACAGTTAGTATAAGGGCCCACTATACTTCAGGAACAGGTAAACAGACAAACTGCTGATCCAATCAAAACAACTGAGTCTTTGCAATACCTGAACTGTTTCCAGAATCCCCTGGGGACGTAGTACTGCAGTCTGGATGCAGCCAGGTGGCCAAAGATGACCTGCAGGTGACGCAGGACCCCGATGTTGTACTCTTTCCTGTCTTCTGACTTACTGGAAGGTTTGTCATCAAACTGGTGATGGTAGCTGAAGACCTCATCACGAGGATCTACATTGCTCTGTGGAAACAAAATACGCAGGTAAAATATTAATATCCACATGTGTTTATCATTTTTAACTGCTGCTGTTTCATTGGGAAACAAATCATAGCAGCTAAATCAGAACTAGGAGGGAAAGTCACTGTGTGAAGTAATTTGCTACTTGGTTTTGTTAATTATGATGCTCTCAGCTCCAAGCTCTACCTACATGACCACCATGCTTGTAGTTGGCCAGTCTGTCAGTCACTGGATGCTGAGAAAGGATGAAAACTGGGAATAAATTTCTTGCAACACAAACTCTCACTGTACCTCATTCTCCTGCTTCTCATCCCCCGACATGTCATCATCCACATCGGTCCCTGTGCCCTCAATGGCAAGGATGCCATTGCGGATAGGAGGGATCATGTATAGCTGCTGAATGACAGAGTTCATGTAACAAGTGGCCCCAGCGTTCTTCAGACCTACAAATCCTTTGTTGGGCCGTGGCCCCACTGGAGGCAAGTACTCCCACTCTGTCAGCGTCTCACAACCTAGAAGGAGAGCAAAGTAAAAACACCCTCATGTATACTGTAATTTACAAGCTGCTTGATGGCTTCATCTCTAAAGCCAAAGCAATATCTCTATACCTAAATAGTACATGTCAGTCAAAGTGTCGACTATCTGTTTCAAGTTGCGGACACAGCCAACAGCCAGCGCCACGAGGAGCTCAAAACCAGCATTGATGGAAGCAGGAGTGCTGCACACTGGGATGGCCTGCTCTGTGGGGAACTCTCCAGTTTTCATGTACTGCAGGTAAACATTAGATGCTGGGAAGATGAAGTCATCAATCAGCTCCTAAATCAAGCAGGAAAAAAAGAAGAAGAAATAGTTTCTTAGTGATGTTATGTGAAACAAGAAAAATACAGGATGGACATATTCTCATTATAGTGGCACCGTTTTAGTGAATGCCTGTTTCACCTTAATGAGGTTTGCTCCTCCCTTCTCGCAGCCGATGTAATACTTCTTCTCTGGTGTTTGGAAGGCAAGAAGCTCTTTGGTGACTCCAAGGTGGCCCTCCAAGATCGTCTCCTCCACGCCAGTTTCCCCTGTCCTCTTCACTTCGTCCTAGCAAATGAAAACATACAGTGCACCCTCACTTCTGCCTCAAATAATTAGTTGAACAACAGGTTACATTATAATGGCAAACACATTTTGCACAGCTAAAACAAATCATTTACAATGATTAAAAGGCTGGTTTACCCGTATTCGTTTCAGCCAGTCGATCTCATTGTTGAGCAGCACCTCAGCATTTGGCAGGTTGATGTTGCTATTGTAGGCATAGTTTAATAAATGTCTGAGCAACGTGAAGTAGTCCCCAGCATGCTTGGCTCGCTCTTTGGCTGTACTCTGGACACAGACATGGATTATTTTAAATTAGGATTCTGTAGTGTGGAGTGCAGTGACATTATGGTATTTAAATACAAATAAAATATAGCCACTCACCCCTAGTACAGTAAAGAGAAGGGTGATAAAAAAGAGAAGGGGTCGATGGCCCATACAGCACCTAGTTGCCATAAGGAAGAACTGCTCCTGAGCCATTTGCCGCACAGATCTGTTAAAAACAGATTTCAAAATCAGCATCATGTCTCCCCCACCCAAAGCTTAAATCTCATGCTTCAGAAGGTGGCCAGAATGAAAACTGCTATACTTACTTGCTGTGGCAGTGTAGCAGCAAGTCTATGATGAAGGTCTGCCACGCCTTCTCTTTACTGAGTGTGTCCAGAGCTGTGGGCATGAGGGCAAAACACAGTGTCATCACCTCCAGGGCCTCACAGCACACCTGCTCATCCTCCCCATCTGGTTCCTTTGCTGCATTCGTCTACAAAAACAAAGACAGATAAAGGTCACCAGGCTGATCAAAACCTCATATAGATTTAGATTTTTGCTGATCAAGCTTTTGCCATCTTTCCTTATACATCAAACACCTGATGGCAGACATTTTAAAGTGCTGCTGGAACACAGTCAACAAAACACATCAGCATTCAGAGTCATTTATTTTTACCTTCTCATAGATTTTGCTGATTTCCTCATTGGAACTGAAAACAAGCTGCACTGTACCACAGCCTGATGCCCACACAATTTTCTGTATAGCACGGATCACACAAATGTCCGGGATGTACTTTGATGCCTGGAAGAAATTCTAGTGAAAAAAACAGTTCCAGAAAATCTACTGTTACAGACATAATAGCTCAAATATGTCTACTCATCCAGTGTTTGCTTGAATATATTTTATGATTTTCATATTAACATTTAACTAGATATCAACCTATTTATGTCAAACCTTAATCCCAGCCCTTATAGTGCCTATAGACACATTTACCTTTATCATAAAAAAATCAAATAAAACACATTTTTCAAAAAAGAAAGTAAGATACCTTGACCTCCCTACAATAAATAAATATATATATCATTTAACTTCATTCATTTAACTTTTCTCACTAAAATTTACCTCATCAGAAATCTGCTGGGCTAACCGAATGGCTACATTTCGCAGCATGCATTCTGAGGCAGGGTTGGGGATGTTTTGAAGGGCACTCTGGAGGACCAGTGCCTGGTCATGAGTGGCCTGATTTATCTGCAGAGAGGTGTTGAGAAAGAAGCACGCACGTAAAGAATATGGCAGGCATATGTGCTATTGTCAAACAAGTAATACAGGTTTGTCTATGTGTGCATCATGAGTGTGACCTAACCGGAGAGACAGGAATATTTCCCTCAGCATTAGGCTGGCAGGCCTCAGCAACAGCCTTCACGTGTCCAAAGCCTACTGCAGTCAGGAGGAGCTTGGCGATCTTGAGCGCATTGAGGTAAGCTCCACGCCGTGTCTCCATGTCAGCAGATGGGAGGAAGTTGTTTCTGGTGAGCATGCTTAAAACCAGGGGAAGACCACCACTTTTCAAGAAATTGTACTGAAAGTCGCTGGCATCCTCGCCCAGAGTGGCACTGGCTGGCATCAGCAAAGCATACACAACCTGGAACGCACACAAGAACAAAATCAATCTTACATTTTTCTAGCACGCCCCACATCCAAGAATCAAACAGGTTCACAAGCCACACCCCACAACCTTTGTCAATTGTTGGGATTGAAAGTTTAATCTGGATGAAATAATCAGCATGGCAGCTTCAGCAAACTCCTTTTTAAAAACACATTCTCAACAAAAATCATATTCATCCAATGTATTTTTTATTTCATTTTTCCCCTTGCTTGTCCACTCCCCATAGGCAGTGACTGCATACCTTATTAGTGGAGGAAAAAAAAAAAAGTTCTTTAAAAACATGATGAGGGCTGGAAAAAAAAAATCTAACAAAACTTACTCCTGTGTAATATTCCTATTTAATACAGATATACTATGACATTACAGGTGCTAGTGGAGTTGTTCTACTGCTGGTCAATGTACAGTAGCATACATTACGTAAGTCTGATAATCAAGGGTATATAGATAAAAGGGAACACAATGAATAAACAAGGCAGGGCACAGTGACACTTACCTCAATGAGGTAGAGCACTTGTGAGGGTGAGGGGCCAAAGAAGCGTGAGTCCAGAGAAGGACTCAGGCTGTTCTCACCAAGCTTGGCATGGTCCAGACAAACAGCTCTCAGATTCTCCACTGTAGTGTTATCTAAGGACAAAGAAACAGCACAAACAAGACCACTGAAATAACACTGTCTGTGTGCATTAGCATAGGAGTAAGTTATCACCAAGCAACCTGGGTGTGTAATATTGTGAGCACAGGTGCGTGTGATACCTGGGGGCATGAGTTTCATGAGATCTCGAGCTCCATCTCTAAGCAGGGGCATGTTAAGGTTGCACCCAAGGTCGGCCACTTGCCACAGGAAGGAAATGTAGCGCAGATGCAGCGACATAATCTAAAAGAGAGCAGAGGGTGTTACAGTACTTCTGCTTACATGCTGAGCAGCACATAATTGCATCACTGCATCAAAGGGGACTGATTAAATATCGACTAGCACTTGTTAGTGCTGTACAAGTATATAGAAGAAACATGGAAACAGTCCTGCATGTGCAGCTTATGCAGAATCTGTTCACTTTACTTACCACACCCGGAAGACAGCTCTCCACCTCAGGGTTGGGGCCTTCACTGTAGTGGTTACCGTGGTTACCAGGCGAGCCAGTGGATGAGTCAGATGAGCTGTCTGGACTCGAGGGCATATTGGCACTCACCTGGGTCAGCTTGGCTGTGATAAGCTGTATAAAAACAGTTACCATTCTGAGTGCAAAGACATGTTTCTATTTCAAAGTCTTAATATTGGTATAGGCAGCATTAACGCATTATTAATAAACAGCAAAAATAAACATATTAGGAGTACATTAAAAAAAAAAAAAAAAAAATCACAGCACAGCAGCTTCAGCAGAGCGATTCTTTTGTCAGTCAAAAAGAATATCACTCTCTCACCGTTTTGTCCTTCAAATTGAGCTGTCCAATCAGCTTCCTGTCGTCAGCTGGATCAACAACCTCTCCACCAATAAAGAGCTCGATCTTGGTATGGGCAGCATTAGCTTTTATCCTGTTTAGAATACCACGCCGAACCGAGCCAATTGTGTCATTTGTGTGTGACCAGATATCCAAATCATCCACCTGTCGACCTTGGTTGGGGAAACGTACAATCAATGTGATATGCTTCCCACGGAAAGCTCTGCAAGAAGAAAAAGAGTAAAGAGGTTTAAATAATTGAAATAGAATAAAAGTAACGTCAACACCTTACTTATCTCATGGAGAGAAATGTGGCAAAATGTTTGTGCTTTAGTTTTGTTTTCATGTTTAATGTTTCATGTTTTTATTTTGTCAACCGGATGGCATTCAACAAATGAGACATGGGCATTTATGATAGCTGAATCAATGGTGCAATTGTGACAGTACCTTGACATGGGCAGTATAGTCCTCTCCTCATGGTAGTCACTGTCACACTCATTGATGTACTCCTTAAGCACAGTGAGAACTCGTACCATGCGAATGGCCTCCTGACGAGCACAGTTAATGCTGTCTTTATCTCCATCTAACACACAAAGGGTGTCGTAAGATGCCTTCAGGCGGTCAAAACATGACTGGATGAAGTCTTCATGAATTTCAACCTAAAGGGA
>VUQG01003396.1:14180-29052 GCA_015106755.1 Etia nguti
TAAAGGGAGGGGGAAAAAAGAAGAAAAAAAAAAAAAAAACAGGTCAAAGATCTCGATATTACTAATGTATATAGTACATTTGTTAACGGACACATGCGAACTAACAATTTGATAAATGCATATGGAACAGCAAATGAAACAGTTTCTCTAACTGAGATAAGTCGCAGTACCTGGTTAACTTGTAGTTTTGGTCCCAGATTGGTGTAGATCTCTTTCAGCAGGTCTATGGCTCGGTTAGCAATGTCGTCACTTCCTTGAATCACCACCTGGGAGAAAACAGAAGAGCTGCAAGTCAGTCTTTCGTGCACTCGTGTGTGGATGTCTGAGGTAAGCGCACAGCAGCCTCATCTTTAAAGGCCATGTGAAAACATCAACAACCCAAAAATCAGGTAGTTGTGTGAAGCTTCAAAGCTGCAGAGCATGCACAGTAAATTTTTCTATAAAAGCACCTAAACAGAAAATTTTTAAGTTAGACATCTTAGCTCCGGGGCACTAAAGTGGCAAGAAAGGTGACAAAAGAGAACATGATTACAATCTTCAAGGTACAATTTTCTTTTCTTCTAAATCAAACGCGCATGACATATAAAATAAATGTTTAAGAAAAATAAAATGTTCATGTGTGCCTGTTGCAACTTCTCTCCTCACCCTCCAGAGATAGTCCAAGCCTATTAGTTCCAGGTCATCCATCATGTAGGCCCTGCGCTTTGCTACCAATTTCCCCTCCCTGCAGTTGACAGCCTTGAAGAACCTCTCAAAGCACTTCATCCCATTCTCTGTCAGCAGAGAGGGATCCAACTGCAAAACATTGTTCTCAAAGAAGTCCTTATTGATGTCTGGGTCCAGGTCTGGCTCGTCACCCATCAGTTTGGAGTACCTATTAAGTGACGGGAAAGAAACACTCCGTTCAGAAAGCATACTTTGTGATTATCAAATGTCAATTAAGAAACTAATTATGCTATAGGCAAGGAGAAATCCAGCCATACCATTTAAAGCAAGCCTCACGGTCACAGAGAAACACTGCGTTCTCAGCCAGACATTTCCAGATCTGCTTGGCCTGAGGGGCACACAGCCACAGCTGGCCATCTTTTAGCAGAAACCTGGTACATACAAATTTAAATTTAAATGGACACTGGTGGCCAGAAGGTCAGAGTGATGTTGAGAGCAATATGTGGACTTGTATCATATTTGCACATTTTCACACAGGATCTTAGCTTTTTTTCTTTCTTTTCTTTTCTTTTTTTTTAAAGGGGTACTACTTTACTTTACTACTACATTTCATATATTTAACTATGCAATCCCCAAAGTAATGTACCTCAGGAAGTTGAGCCTTTCCTGGACTTCCTGGACGTGGCTATAGCGGCTTCCCGGTCTAACTGTCTGTGGGTCGAACTCTGCTTGCTCCTCTGAAAAAGAGACATGTTGAGTCACACAGCAGGTCGTACACAATTCAACGGCCACAACTAATACAGAGGACCATAACTGGTCTGACCAAAGTACCTTTAGACAACTGCCTCATGGTCTCCATGTAGGCTGAGAGGTTCTCAGCCACAAGAGTCACCAGAGCGTGGTTATGCTGCAGCTGGTTGATCAGGTCATGGCGGTAAAAAACATGAGGACTTCTCTGAGTTTGACTGAAGAGAGAACAGCAGGAGGATTGGTGGATATAGAGGGTTTTAAAGCAGTGAGTGAAAAAGCAAGACTGTTGACTAGCCTGAAATTGAATTTACATACTTTTAGTGATACAACTGTGATTGAGAAAACATAGCAAGGCCGATTTCTCATATGTCTGTATTATGGGCATAAATAAAGCAGCTTTTATTGCATCTGTGTATGTATGTATGCCATAGAATAACCAGCAAAGAAAGTCATATCAATAAAGGCCATTTCATGCCTTATTTCCACAAGAATGTTTTGGTCTGAAAACAATTAAGCCTGCAAACCTGCACTTTTGAGAGCCATTATAAACTATAAAGAGTCCTGTGGAAATCAGCAGATACTTCAAATCATTTTAATATGATTTTTCTTTTCCCCATCACATGATTCCATTTTACTCATCAGCTATATTATCTTATAAGAACAACCAAAAAACAGTATTGTGATGACACCAATTATCAATTTGAATGCATATAAAATATAACATTTAAAAAAAAATATATATAACATTAAAACCCCCCCCAAAAAACAACATTTTAACATAAATTAGACATGTGGAGCCAAGGCATGAAATACCCCTGATATTCTCGCATTGAATGATTTGAGCTGAAAGGCATCAGGAAGAGTCGGGCTCCATCTCAAAGGACCTTTCATTTAGCTGTGCAACTCACTACTAGATTAAATGCTGTGTATGCACCATGGCTCCCACCAAGAGTCTCCAGAGAAATTAAACACACTAGAGTTCATCCAGTGATGGCTGTTCTTCACCTATTATATATTTGCATTTTACGTCATTTAGGAACTGCTTTGAAAGAAACAACCACACCCTGAATGTATTAATGTCAGCATAATTACCTACATTATCATGATTCTGTTTTCCGAGTTCAAAACTGAGAGCATAACGTTAGTTGCTCATGTAACCGGTCCACAGACCTGTCACACTTAAGTTGTTAGAAGCCTCATGTGACTTCAAAACAAAAATCCTTACTAAAGATAATCATCAATTACAATTATGCAACAAACTGATGCAACTTTGGTATATAAGCTATAATTCTCTGTAGGGCTCATTTTTGCTCTTAAGGGGAATTGCTCCTATAAACAACCTGACAGCTAAGCAAACACTTGCCACCTGGGTCACCAAGGTTTCAAACAACACAATATTAATGATAAATCTTAATGCAATTTAGAGCTGTCTTAATCTTGTCTGACCTACACATGCACAAACTTTAAGGAATTTGAATAAGCAGTAAGTCATTTGAGATGAAACCCATGAAGGAATTGCTTAAGCGTATTCATGGCAGGGATTTTGCATTTTGTATACATTTTAAAATGTCAAAGAGAAAGTTAGACTTGACGTAACACAGAAATAGGAAGAGCCCTGGAATTAGCATTAAACTTACCCCGCTAAGCTCGTTTGTATGTAAATTGGCATTTTCTTTCTGAAAAACAACAGGCATGTGTGCTACATATTTTCTACAGTTACTATTAAAGAAAAACACTACTCCAAGTCTAAACAATTTAATGTTGCACAATCAAACTTAAAATTATTTATTATATTAACTTTAAATCAATGCTATTCTGAGGCCTGAAGACCCTGAGTTACTGGAGCACTACAGCTAAAAAAATAAAAATAAAAATAAAAAAAATTAAAAAAAAGGAGGAGGAAAAAAAGGACTGCAAGGATAACCTGATTCACTCCCAGAACAAGCTTTAAAGTATGCTTGACTTACAGTTTGGGAAAAATGCAAGTGTTAATAATTAAATTGATAATGGCTGAATTCCATTAAGGTATATTTGTGATCTGTAAAGTTTCTCAGATGAACATAAATAACCAATAGTATTTACTGGACAGAACTAGTATGATGTCTATAAAGTGGTGTGCATTTTGACTGGCATGATGTGATCTTATGTAAAAGCTTTTGGTCCGCAATAAAGCAGAAAGTGCAGCTTTTCAGCTCTTTTCAGTGTATTCAAAACAAAACAATGCTCACCAACCCATGCTGCTTGACTGATTTACTGAGAGATATCGAACAAATAAAGAAATTAAAAAAAAGGATGTCCAGCTTTGTTGGTTAGTGCTGATGGATAATTAGTGCACTGGAATGAGTTGCAGACAAAAAACTCAAATGTTATCTTGCAGCGGTGTAATAAAATGTAAACTGCAATGCCATTTATTTTCTGGAATGCAGAACTGACATGCCTCAGCCATTGTGACAAATGCTCAGCTCAAACACTGAAAATTATGCGTTTTTTAATGAGTGTTCAGGCATTCTGTGCAAAATAAATATAAATAATTCATAATAAAGCATTAAAAGTACAGTAAATGATACCTTTAAAAAAAATAATTGCCAATATTAGAAGTGTGCTTTTTGTGCATTTATGTAGGAATAGATTTCCACCATGAGCTTACCTAAGGTTTTGAGGAGCTTCTCCAAAGAGGCTACAGATTTCTCTGATTTGCTTAAGGGCAGGGATCACCCATTTGTCATTGGTTCGTAGCTCCTCTATGAAGCGATCTATCCATTGAATCTTCTGGGTGTCTCTGTCCTGTGAATGAAAATTAAACATCATCAGTATAGAGTTAAGAAAGACCAGCCTATTTTCAGAATTTTGCAGTCAAACATAAACAGCAGCATGTACCTGTGAGCAACTATAGTCCAATATCTTGATGTGAGCACTGAGAGCCTGGTCCATGATGTCTACAGGCACATCATCGCTGTGTGCCAGGTTCCACAGCAAGTTAAGGACCTTGTGGGCCATCACACCATCCTTATCATCCTCAGCCAAGCGGCGAATAAGTTCCAGCAGTTTTTCACGCTGCTTCTTGCTAGCATTGGTCCAGCTTGCCTATAGAAGGGGGGGGGGGAGAAAAAAGGCTATGATAAAGGCAGTTACAGTAGTACCGATGGAACAATTAAACTGCAGCTGAAAGCAAATGAAAAATATATATTGTGGACAAAAATCCTTTATCGCCTGTAACTACTGAGAACAAGTCTTACTCACCTTGAAACAATCAAAAAGGTGATCCAGCTGCTCAGGCGAGAAGTCCCATGCCAGCTTAGCCAATAGGTCGTGGACATTTTTAACAATGGCCTCATGTTTACCAGCCTGCAGACATACACAGAACAGTTCAGCTGTCAGGGTCACAATATTTATATTCTACCAGAAACTATGTGATAAAGGGTTTACTCTGGCTATTATAAAGGCACTACAAAAAGTATGTGCTAATTTGCTCATTTAAATGACAGGAAATTCCCAATTAACAGTGGATAATTTCAAGTCAATTTACTAATGTTGGAAGTGTGTGAAGTCTGAAGAAATCCATATCTACGTAGGTCTTATGCTTGGTCCAGAGCCGTTTACTTTCCAAATCATGTCCTTTTCTTGGTGATGACAGTATTCTACACGCTTCAGGCTCCACCCCAGCTCAGCTCTGACTCACCTTCCATCTCATACTTTCTACTTTCTATCTAACCCTCTAAAACCACAGACGAATTCCTCTAAAAAGTCTTACAAATACTTGGGTGTCTTTGCTTGATGGCAGACTTTCATTTAATTCAACATGTAGCTCAAAACCAGAATTTTTTGCAAAGAATAAAAGGATGTCTATATTTCGCCAAATTAAAAAATATTATGCAGTCCAACCTTCACGTCTGTCCTTGACTATGTGCATACCTTTTAGTGTCCTGCTGCAAAACAAAACTACATCAGTATCTACCACACTTTATAACTTACGAAAAACTTTAAACTGATGTATTAAAAAAGGTTGGATTCAATTGCTTTTAGCTAATAAGTAGTAGTGCTTTATAAATGTCATCCCTTTATAAGAGAATATTACTGCTCCCAATCCTCCTCATATTTCTCATCTCTTTAAATTTTCTAACTACAATTCAAAATCCAGTAAATACATAACCTTCAATACTCCCCAACGTAAACAGAAAACTTGGCATGCCACGTACATATGCACTCTTCAAATAGAATAAAGTCGAACCTGTCCTTAAATTAGAGTTGTGATCATTGCTAACAGGTTTAATTATCCTTGGAATTGTTTTTAATGATTCTTTGATTATTGTGTTGTTCTGTCTGCTGATTGTATTCTATTCTCTGAATCTTTGCCAGCTCTCTCTTGTAAGACAGATTTGAAAGATGATGTATATATTCTCAGTGAATTATAGGTGTGAGTACTGCAGAACTCTACAGCTGTGTGCCATGATCACACCATGAAGGCACAGTTTGTACACATACGGCACAAACAGGGTTGAGGTTAGAAAAAAATATTTTTTTTTTAAATCTATAAAACATACCTGGGCAAGGACGCATCTTTTTATTTATTTATTATTTGTTCCGCACAACTGACAAGAATGTGCCAAACTTTAAAATCTTAAAATTGTAAAATATAGTGCCAGTGCAAAACTATATAAACTATTATAATCTTCAGGATGATCAGAAACCACTAGTAAAATCTCTGTCTCTAAAAAAAGAAAAAGATAAAACAAAACCACACACTTAAAAGGTGCTTTCACGCTGCAATCTGAAAGCCATTGTTTTTAATGACTTGTACTGTGTTATGGCAGCCTGTTGCCATGCAGAGCAAAGCAAAAGCATAGAGCTCAGGAGCTCTTGTGAAGAAAGAAGTTGCCTTCGCTGCAGCAAAGGCAAAAGGGAGGAAAAGGTGATATTGTGTGTTGGTGCATGTATGCTTGTATCATTGTACTGCATTTCTTTACTTGGAAACGGCTGCATCAGGTATGCATTTTAACAGTGGCATAGCTTGCTGTATATCCGCAATAAGGGTTAATAGTTTAGATGACTGACATGTTGCACAAGTTTTTGAAAGTGCCCATTTTGCTCCTTTGGCCACAGGTCCCTGAAACAGTGCACTGAACCCAACGTCAAGCACAGTGCGTACCACGTCCTGGATCAAAGCCTCATGTTTTGCAATCTTGCAACAATGCTGTACTGTGCTGTATTGCTGCATCTGTTCAAGCATCTGCAGAAGGTTTTATCCAATTTAGATTTTTGCCTCCTTATCAAAATAAGAGTAGAAGCAAAAGCACTCTTGCTAAAACCACGAGTAAGGGTTCTTTGGCTATAATTTTTTTTTTTTTTTATGCTCAATTGCAGAGTACCTGTGCAGCCCAGATGTTGTCCAGATCCTGCATGGTAAGAGCTTTCTCTTTGATAACGAAGCGAAGGATCTTCTCCAGTTTCTCGACATACTGTGGCTGATGCAAACTGTCCCTCAGCACAATGGACAGGATGTGGTTCTGCTGGATCCATTCCTGAAGCACCATGATGAGATGTGTAAAGGAGAAATGAATTTCACAGACATTAAATTCCCTGATGCAAAACACAAACATTAAGAGCTGAACTTACCGCCATACGCTCTGCAGTTAGCCATTCCTCCTCCTCAGGGTTATGCCGATGAGTGTAGTAGGACACACTGGAGATCACCTTGTTAACTTCATTTAGTGCATTCATTTTGCCATTAAAAGAAGAAATTTGCAATAACCTGGTGGTAAAAAAAACAACAACAACAAAAAAAACATTTAAAACCTGATCAAACTCAAAGTTGAACAAAATCTTTATCAAAGAAGACTGAATGATACTTACCTAAGAATCATTTTTAACCTAAAAATCTCTAAATTCTTCACGGTCTCCTCCTGCCCTGGTACACGAGAAGCCAGATTCTTCAGAGACTTGATTATCATGGACAGTGCGTCATTTTTGGCTTCATTCTTGGCCTCTTTCTTTAGCTCCTCATCTGTCAGATTCTCTAGAAACTGAGGAACCATCTCGATGACTGGAAGGAAGTACTTCTTTACTGTGTGCAATGTGAGGAACTCATAACACTGGCCAAAAGGCCTGTAAAACAAAGTAGAAACAGAAATTCAGCTCCAGAAACAAGAACATTACACCAAAAGCACTTTGCAACGTGGTGTAAAACCTGGTGCTGTGTCAGCACTTACTTGATAAGTGCAGCGATGATCTGGACGTTCAGTGCTTGGCTGCTCATGAAGCGATCGTGCAAAATTTGAAACCCGTTTAACGTGCCAAATTTGTTTATTAAGTCCACCAACCAACCCTGTGATCAGAATACACAAAGGACAAAAACAAACTGCATAAGCACCCTTTAATGTGAAGTCAGGTTGGTTACACATGCTAAACTATCATCAGCTTCCATTTAGAGACTTTAAGTGGAAACTACAACAGACACCGTTTTCTCTGTGAAAATGAACAACTTTTCAAACTAAATTCCCATTGGCAAGCTTAAAGAAATATATCTAGCCTTTGGTTTCTATATTTATTCTGAGTTGAGATGCATGGCTTGTGAAAGAGGCACACTGCTAAGGGGAACAAGCTTCAAACTTCAGCTCTTTTATTTTAATGTAGCTGGTCTTCCTTTAGCTAAAAATTTACTTTACATTTGACACTGCTGTTAAATATTTAGTAATGAGTCATTTCATTTAAAACCCCTAAAAAAAATAATAATAGTAATAATAATCTCTGTCTTAACAGCACAGTAAAACCCTAAGTAGTCCTGGGCCCCCTGCCAACAGACAGGCAGACAGGCAAGCAATACTGCAGTACTGCTTCTACTGACCCTGTGCCCACACTGCATTCATCACTCCTTTACTGTACAATTCTTATTCTCTGGTGTATCCACCTTCTCTTTTATACAATCTGCTTTCTGACATAAGCATTAAATGTCTTAGGGACAGTGAAGTCCATGTTATTCTTTATCAGGCAACTCCAGAGAGGGATTCTTTATTTCAAAAGGGTCTTTAGGGCGAGACTAAAATGTCACTTGATGGAGTTTGTCTTGAGGAAGAAAGACAGACAAACTCTCCTCATAAGAAAGAAAACTCAAATCTCATCTTCTGCATGACATATCTTGACAATTTTCCATACACCTAAGCATTTGTTATACAATACAAAAGGCATGGCTGGATCAGAGTGGATCACTTAATATAAATCAGATTATAAACTAGTTATTTTGCAGTTTTTACGGTCAACTGTTGTATTGAGTCACCTTGGGAGATCGAGGGTCTGGTGGTCGGGCGTAGAGTTCATCATCAGCCAGCTGTGCTCCAGCAGGGACGGTCTCAGAGGGCCGTGTGCCATTGTAGATGTGGAACTTGCAGTGAGGGTTGGTGGCCATGGCCAACAGCTCCAGTAGAGGAAACCAGTCCTGAGAGAGCTTGGCCACACATAGCTCCACCAACCGGTGTGTGTTATTTATGATACACCTCTGTGGAATTAAACCAGGGTTTAAAAGAAAGAAAGGAAGGAAGGATCACAGGAACAATGTCAAGAAGAACTGGTAAAAGCCCAGCATCGACACTGCTATGGATTAACTTCTGGTTTAGTGACGATAACAAGAGTTTCCTTAACAGTCTAATTAAACTATATTAAGTCAATACAAACTAAATCAATGGCAGTGAGATGGAAGATCATCTTAGCATAGAAACTAGGCAGGCAGCTCAGCTCTTAAATTTCCAAAATAAAAACATTTTACACTGAATGTTTATAACAAAAGAGAAAAAAGTGGGCAAACCTGATGCAATGGCATGCAGGGCCATACCCACATAAGAATTTACAGCAAGCTTAATCTGATTCTGGAGTTTAGATTAATGAAATCATTTAAATGGTCATTATTAATTATTTTTTCTTTTTTTTTTCCTTTATCTTATAACCGCAGCCTTTATAACAATCTTACAACACACATTTTACTTTTTATTCATGGTTTCTCCCCAGTAACCCTGAAGTCTGACAGGCTTAACTCTTAAGCTCCTAAGAGAGAGAAAAATCGCATATTTCACTCATTACACCCACATTTTGTTGCCTTTAATCAGGATTCCACATAGTCAACAAAAAAATTACACTTCCACACAAACAAAGGAAGAGCACTCCTGCTAGTCACGCCATTGGTCAAATTCCAACAACCAGGCTTTTCTGCAGGCCCCTGGCTAGTTCACATGTCTGTAGAAACCAGATATGAGCAATCAATACAGGACTGACTCATCACAGCATTCCCAGCAAGCTTTTAGATGTTACAAGTCTCTGGCTGCTTCATCTTCTCAGTGTCTAATTTTAAAAGGAGCTGCAGGTGACAAGCATGATGATGTATAATATACTGAAAAAGATTAGATTAAAAAAAAGGGGGAAAAAAAGAATCCAGAGTGAGGAAGAGAAACAAAAACCCCTTTTCCTCCTTTAAATCCTCACGCATCTGTCTCACTGGTTTACTTTGAGGAAGTTCCACAGATCAATTTCAAGAACAACAGCTGAAGAAAAAACAGATCACTGATCACTGCTGGAAATGCCTCTTTCTATTAAATCTACAAATACTACACAGCAATTTGCAGACCACTTTGCAGACAAACCCAAGATCTGAACAATGGATGTATCTAATGAGATAAAGGCAAAGAATGAAGAAACAACTCTATGACCACGACACCTTACATACAGATTTAATTTGGGTTTTTAATGTGAATTTGCTTTTAAATATACTATATAGGTGGTTTATTGTGATTATTTGAAAGCATACTCATCTTAAAAATATCAAACCAAACTGCAAGGCAGAAACAAAAAAACTCACATGAATTTCAAACTTCCAACCACTGACTGCCTCGTCTGTGAGGATTTTTGTGAAGGAAATGGTCAGACCATCTCGAAAAAACCTCTGACATGCTTCACACTTCACATCCAGTCCTGCAAGAAAAGACACACATTCCAATATAATAATAATAATAATAATAATATAATAGCAGCAAGGAGTAAAAGTACATATTAAGTGAAAACCATATTTGAGTTGGCCATCTTCTGATTGGGTGCCTCTCATAAACAGAAGGTTTGGAGAGTAAAGGATTTCCTTTCTTTCTGACATTATCCAGGGCTAACAGCAATGTCACTTCTCTCTTACAGACCAATCAGAAGGGGCATAACTTACAGTAGCAACACTAAAAATAATGACAGAGGAAAAAACTTTAAAGAAGATGGTTTTGTAACCTAGCAACAACAAGCACCTGAGAGAAGCCTCTGCTAAGGAGGTCATGGGCACTTCCAGTGCAAAAAATGTCTTGGTATACAAGTCCCTCTTTTTGATTCCTTGCTGACTTTGGTGGATTGCATCAAAAAGAGACAACTGTCCTATATGCATGAGATTACTATCGTTTAATTGAGAAGTTAGGCCCTTATGGTATACTTCATATAAGAAATACAAAACATATGTTAACAACATATTTTTGATTGCATAACTGTAAATCTTGGATCAATTTAAAGAACATTTGAAAAGTAATTGTTAGCAATGTTATAGGCAGCACAGAGCTGAACACCTACACTGCAATAGCAAGGTCAGTTCTTCACTGTTCTCTTTACATAATTATGTCAATATTGCAGATTAAGTAAAAGTAAAGGTTATGTATATTTGACAAAAGCACAAAACCAAGTACCAAATGACAAAACGTTTGAGTTTAGTGCTAATCTTTTTAATCAATATGGTGAAATTTAAAAAAAATGTTACAAAAACACTTGCGTTTGACATTTACAACTACACAAGAAGATTTTCAGGTTTTAAAACATGAAGATCTTTGTATTTTTCCTGTTTTATATTGATATCAATTACATACATTTGTTAGATGTTTCACATTATACTATACTGCCAAAAAACTAGCCAGTCAAAGCCATAAGCACAGACTGGAGGATGTCAGTGCCACAAAGCACCTCTATGGAAAAGAACATTCTGTGCACTCCCACCTTTTTTACTCAGGTCTATAGCAGCTTCCAAGAGGACTTCTAACTCTCCTTTTGGCAAAACTGGAACAACCCAACGAGGCCTAGGAGAACAGAAACGCATGAATCGCCAGAAGAAGAAAAAAGAGAGGAAAAAGATACTGTGTAATATTTGTAATATTCATCTGTGTAAAATGCATAAATATTACATGGATATTGTCTACCTGCACCCCAAAGAGCTATATTTACTTTGCTGTTAGGCAACTCTGCTGTGAGAGTATGAATGGTGTGATGTGTTCAGACTAAACATGAAGCAAACTTTAAATGGACTGCACAGAGTTTACGGACCGATGCCAGGAGACATGGGTACTCCCATATCCCCAATTTGAGAAATGTTTTTAACGGAGTATGTATGCTTACAAAAAAATTCAGTTTACTCTGTGTCATAGCCGAGACTTAAATGTGACCTACCTGTTGATCATGTCATCGAGCTTGGCTAGGTCAGTGTGAGGAAAAGCTGGCTCTTCCTCTTCCAGCTGAGGGGGACCATCCCCCTGGCCCTGCTCATCTGGTGGGCTCACTGGAGAGTTCTCATTAGATGAGTTAGGAGATGATGTCTAGAAAAATTGCAGACCATCAAAATCAGACCTCATGTATTACTCTTTCTGGACTTCAGGTCTATCCTGCTATGAAGGAAAAAAAATCTTAAAGTAATACAATGGCAGACCGAGTATCGAAAGCAAATGTAGCTTAAAAACCAAACTAAAAACCTAATGTTATATACATGTGTGTAATTATGAATGCAAAAACAAACTGAAAAAAAATGCACTCACACATTAACAACTCCTTGCCTCTACAAATCCAAATAAATTCACCAGTTCCAAAAAGTGCACCAAACAATAAGTTGATGTAAAGAAAATGCCTGAACCAGCTTACAAACACACACGACAGCACGGCCCTCGATGTGCAGTATGTTTCATTTCAAAAGACCTGCGCCTGGGCAGCATTTTGGAAAACAATGGTTTTATTCCAGCACGCTCACTCCTTTGTTTTTACTAAAACATCTAACTAGTGTTAGTGGCCAACTAATTATATTTTCATTTTTCCTCTTTAATACCCTAACCTTTAAAAGCAGCATAGTCTAACAATTTCACTGTTCTCATCTTTTCTGACAATTACCTCCATTAAATCCAGTTCGCTTTAAGTCAGTTATCTTGGCAAAATCGTGGGCAAAAGACAGAAGTCATAAAACCCCTATCTTTTTTTTTTCTTTTTTTAAACACATCCAAAATGTAATTTTCTCCATTAGACATGAAAAGACAAATTCATCAGAAACATGATAGAGAAAACTGCAACTTTTTGTCTTTTCTTTTTAAAGGCATGCCAGTTTAGAGACATGAGAAATACACGGTGGGACGAGGTTGATGACACACAACAGAGGTTTCAGGAACGTCATGGTTATCTGCCATGTGTACCAAACGACTGTGCCAAGCCAACCAACCAAAAGGATGCCTAGACAGATTTGTTTTGGGTCTTTTACGTATGGATGATGAAACATAATTTGCTCATAGATGAATTAAAATGGGATATAAATGGCACCCTCGCCAGTATGGAACTGAAACTGCCAAAATGAAAAACCTGTGTACCTTAAATAACATCCCATTTAATACAACAAAAATATTTAATCCATTCATTCAACTAGCCACCTACTTATCTATATTTGCCCCTTTAGAATTTCCCCCAAGGGTATTCATTTAATTTTTATTATACTTCTTAATGCTTTGCTGCTTTATTTTATTTTATTTTTTTTAAATGACACGCTTTCATTTAATATCTAGTTGAGTCAGCTGCCTTCGATTTAAAAAAATAATAATAAAATAAAAAAACCTCTCTCTTTATGACCAATTTCACCGAGTGGCTGCTAACATCACCCAGGAACCACTGGCTAACCAGTGAAGGAATAATCCTTTTTCCTTTGCAACTTGGGATTACGACTGACTGACTGATTTCTAGGCCTGTATGACCGGGGCTTTAGTGATTGATTTTACAGTGACTGCCTACAACCACTTCCCAACCGGTCACGCAACACACATATTTTTTTCCTAATGAGCAACGGTTGCCAGAGCATGTGTAACTCAAGCCTTAGCTTGTATATCTGAAGATCACACTATCACTCAGGATCATTTACTTTTTCGTGTGGACCCCCCTGAGGCAAGTGTAAATGTGTTTTGTTTTTGTTTCTTGTTTTTTTATTTTTAGAAAAGGAAATAGGTTCTGCTCTGATGCTGTTTGCACCGCTACTGATATCACATTAGTGTGTCTCTCAGAGTTTCATCACTGATGAGGTGAAAGAGGTGCAGGTAGTTCCTTTACACACACAGTGGTCAAGAAAATATGTTAGTTGAGACTAAAGCCATTTGACAAGAAGTCCCGCATTTTGTTTAAAACAACGAAACAGCAACGAAAACACTTACAACTAACTTAAAGCAAATAAGCTTAAGATTAAAAAAAAAAAGCAACATGTTAGGGACTGAATGATTTACCTCATGCCAGATGATAAATATTTAAAAGCATTTTTCCTACAAGCTGAAATAGCCTCCATTTTATTTGTTTTGGTCTCTGGTTTGATGACACCCGTTTTATTATATATATATATATTCTGTTGACTCCTGGCAGCAGAATACAGCTGCTATAAACCTACATAAAAGCCAACTTTCAACTTCTTTAATCTGCATGGCTGCCCTTATACTGCTTTTACACAGCCAACGAAATGTCAACAAGTGGAATATGTTCAGAGAGGCTTATGGCAAAGCCTTACAATGTCATGACAAAAATGCTTGTTAGTAGATATGGGCTGGCGCAGCCATGATCCTACACTAAGCAAACAACTAGGGCAGTGGTTCTTAACCTTGTTGGAGGTACCGAAACCCACCAGTTTCATATGCGCATTCACTGAACCCCTCTTTAGTGAAAAATAAAATAGGATTTTTTTCAAATTCAAGACATAGATATGTTTTTTACTGGTGCACAAAATGAGCCGTGCATGTCACGGCGGAGGCTCTGCCGAACCCCTGAAACCGACTCGATCGAACCCAGGTTAAGAACCACTGAACTAGGGTCTGCTTTGGAGAGGCTGCATAAGGATGTCCCAATAGGGGTGCAATTAAAAGAAACTGCACTACATACAGTTTCCAAGAGAACTGACTGAAACAAAAGCTTTCAACCGACAAGCAGATTTTAAACTGTTTGGCTTGAGATAGTGTCAATAGGCAGGAAATCCTAAAGTTGACATGCATTGTCATGAGAGAAGATTGGATTCCCAAAAATAAGGTAGGATTGAAAAAAAGGAAAACTTTCACATGTAAAGGGCTTTTTTCCCCTCCAAATTAGGTCCTACGGTTACCAAACAGCTAGGACAGGATCTGCTAGTTAGTGACCACCTGCTCCTAATATAGACATTTTCTAACTTCCTGCTTACGCTTGT
>VUQG01003397.1:0-13125 GCA_015106755.1 Etia nguti
GGAGAGGGAGATCTGATTAAAGTCCCCAGAGATCAGGAAAAGGGCCTGAGGGTGCTGTGTTTGGAGTCTGCTGGTTACAGTGTGCAGGACCTCACAGGCTGCTGCAGCGTTAGCAGAGGGCGGGAGATATTATTTCTATGTTTACACAGATTAAATTGTGAATCTAGAGTTCTATGCATTGGGCACCTGGAGTTTACCCATCTTTCTTCCCCGTCTGTGTTTGAGTTACAGCTTTAACTTCTGTTTACATGTTATCCCCTGGCCATTATATCACATCTGGCTATAAATTAGCTATTCTTTTGTTTTAGGAAACTTTGGTTCCAGTGGTTCGCACTTTCCATCACTAGACTGTTTGTAGAAGCAGAATTTTCTGTAAAAAACCAGATGAAATGTGTGAGGTTTTGCACATATGGGCTGTTTTGCCAAAGAAGCTGAGAGAAAGACTTCAATGCTTTCTTCCTTTTCGCCTAAGCACAGGTGTGTCCATTAAACATTGTTCTCTTTGCTATTTTCTCCTCAGTGGAAAAGCCAAGTGCAGTGGAGACTCACGCCCAGCCATCACGGCTCAGCGGAAGCAGCTCCAGCTCAGATTCATCCTCTTCCTCCTCCTCATCCTCTTCCTCAGACAGCAGTGATTCAGACTCGAGTTGAGATTGTTAGCAAAAAACGAAGAAGTAAAACGCTAATATCTCAGGGACTTGGGCTGGCCCAGGACACATCACGCCCTGAAGCGATAGTTGGCTGAGATTGAACACTACAACAAAAACACTCCAAATGGTCTCCTGTAATCCTGTAATGTTTTGAATGTTGGACTGAGGGATGTGAACAATGTCTTTGTGGATTGTTGTAGAACCCAAACACTAAATGCCTTGTTCTCCCCTTCCTTCCCTTTGTAAATACTTGTACAAATTTATGTTTCTTTTATAAAGAAGATTTTTATGGGGATCCCCGAAGAGGGAGGTGGAGTAATAATTTAAAAAATTGATGTGGAAAGATGGGCCTGACTGAAAAATCTGTTTGGCTGGCCTTACACTGTCTCCTTTTTGGTGAAAGAATGGAAGAGTGTCATATTTTATTTTATTTTTTTTCTCCTCCCCACCCACATTTCCTCAGATGTTACTGGAATTGAAACCAGCAACCTTTTGGTCTCAAGCCTTGCTTTTCTAACATAATTTTAGATGAACCCCTAGACTCGGCCTTAATGATTGTTCATAAGGGTTAGAATATTTGGAGAAATCCAATACTATGTTCACAGATCTGGCAGCCTCAGAGCTGCGTTTCAAAGCATGCCTATGGGATCTTCCATATTCAGGTCAGAATTTAAAGTTTGAGGTTTAGATTTCTCTGTTATGTTTACATAAGTTCTCAGTTTAACAATAACATTTATGCTGCAGTCTGTTTTAGTACAGTATAGAGTAACAGTTTAATGTACTATAAATACAAAGTTTAGCAGCTAAGATAGATATTCATTCAGTTTGTACAGAGTTTTGTGGCTGCACTGTTCTCCTTAAAAGCCACCAGCTATTTTAAGACCGACACGACTCTAGCTGAACTCATTTCTTACAACTTACTTTGACGTTTTCATTCTTCATTACATCAAACGGTAACTCGAGTGTCCGTCTATTTCTGAGCTGAAAGCAAGCTGCTGAATGTTATCATGTTACAGTTTCTAATTTCCATATTAATTTCCTGAACATCTGAAGTATTGCATTACCATTTCTTGCAGACCTCTGTAGCACTTGAAAACACTGGCTGCTCAGCGCTGACTGGAACAAATAGTGACGACTGATTAAACTGAAGCTGAAAACAACACACTTCCTGTAAACCGATAGGAGAGCCCTCATTGTACATGCATAGTTGAAGCTGTTGATGAATGTTCAGTAAAGATATGCTTGTATATAATTCAGCTGTATTTGCTGTTGCACAAACTAATGTATTTCTGCTGTTTGGTCTCCTTTTTTCCCCTCCCAGTTACCCTTTTTGCTTTTTTTTTATTTTTAAGAAAATAACATGTTATCTCTCATTCCAGTTAATTGTCTTGGTTGTTTTCTGAAGAGGATTCACATGCTGCCTCTCAGAAGCAAACCTTTCATTTGACAGGTGTTTATTAAAAATAACTTCTGTAGAACAAATGTGAGTTGTGGGAGTTTTGCTTTGAAGCTTGTTAGCTATGCGGCTGCAATAACTGCATATGGATAAAGTTGATCAGACAAACCAAAAAGCTTTGGGAAACTGTTGTTAAGAAGAGATGTGACGATTAGTGAGCAGCAGTGTGGCTTCATGCTTTGAGAGTGTTGGTGGTTTGGGTGATGGACAGGTTAAGAGCATATTTGTGTGAGAGCATGACAAGATTCATGGCCCCATGTGGGCTCTGAGCCATAAAGTTAGATAGCGGTTTGCCTTTCCTCCCCTTTCTACTAATATATTCTGACATTTAGAAGCTCAGCATTAATAACAAGGAAATTGCTCCAGCAGGTGGCAGCAGTTATTCATATTAAAATCTCAGTAAAAACCAACAACTGGTTCATGTTAACACGGTCATCTCCGAATCCACTGGTACCCAGTTTGATATTAGGGAGGGACGACCTTGAAAAGGTGAAACCTGCTCTGTTGGATATTTTGAAGCTCAAAAATACCACAAGGTGTTTAATGTGTTGCCAGTGATGCTGAGACTGCCACCCATAATGGTGCTGGAGCATCTTTTTATATCAGAAACCTTAAAAAGGAAAAAACAACAACACAGTCATGTTTTTGCTGAAATGGAGTATGCTGTGAATACATACTGTGGTCAGTTAAGATTTACCAGCAGGGGCATTTGCATCAGTTTTATGACTAGTGTTCAAGAGACTTTTTGAGAACTCTTGTTCTAAAATGTTACTATTTTTATCCATTTGAATATTTTCCCAGCCAGACTACATCTGAACAACAGAAAGCATCATGGTTGGTTACCTGCCAGTGTCTAATGGAGCCAAAAATCATGGCTGCTAACAATTTTTGGAGCAGCTTGGCTGGTGTTAATAAGTAATATTCCACATTATTTGAATTCTCAGCCCATATTTAGCTCATGCACAGACACTGTATTGTTCAAAAAAGCTGCTTTAAACAGCTCGACTGCACACAAAAATATGTAACATTATCATGTAATATCGCATAACTGCATACAGCACCGTAGTGTGGTGGTTAGCACTGTCACCTCACAGCAAGAAGGTTCTCGGTTTGAGTCCAGTGATCAATTATTTTGTGTTGTTCCTATCACCTGTAGGAAGTTGTGTGTCCTGAAACCTTGCAGGGCAATGGATGTCTGACCCCAGACTGGCTAAGACTCATATGTGAGGAGGGAAAAAACTTCATTTGGGATCTTTACTCATCTCTTTTCACTCTCTGTGTGTTTATAGATCCATAGATCCACCTTTATAATAATGGCATATTCTATGTTATCATATTGTGGGTTAACAATGATTCTAATGTCTACACAATGGTTGGAAATGGGCCATTATCAATTTTAAAAAATCTGTTTTCTACCAAATTAAACTGTAGCAGTATGAAGGGAGCAACAGAGTGCAGTGTTGTTATTGAAAGGAGTCATTAAGGAGCATTCTGATGTGAGATAGAAAAGCAGGTATGAGCAAAAATCCCCGAGCTGCAGATAATCTCCCTGGATCTGTAATCATACTTATATTATGAGTTCAAGTTAAAGTGTCTATTGTGCAGACCTGCACTTGAGAATTATCTTGCATCCTTCCTTTGGTGTGACCAAACTAAACTTAAACTAAAATCATTATGATTAAAAATCTATATGTCGACCCTTTTGCCTATTGACATTGCTCTTCAAATATTTATATGTTCTGTGTTTTCAAAGAAGGATGAAATCCTGGGATTAATTGATCTTCTTAATTTTAACAGTACAAGCAGTACAAGCACAGAGGAGACTTCCACCCAGGAGACTTCCAGGAGGCATCCTAGTCAAATGCTGAAACCACGTTAACTGGCCAGGGGAGATCGCTGTCATGTATGTGCACCGGCAAATCTGCAGCAACTGTGTGACGCTATCATGACAAAGTAGACCAAAATCTCTGATACTCAACAAGGTGTTTCCAGCACCTTGTTGGTACTAGCAAACTGTAACTAATAAAGTGACCAGTGTGTGTGACCCTCCAACACCACTGCTAATTACAAAGCAGTAGTTCTGAATAAATGAACTGTGAAATATTAGACTGTCAATTGTTTATAATAAATCACTTTTAGAGATGAATTTTGTCACTATTAGGACGAGTCAGGCTCACAGTTTCAAAAGCCTTTGTGCATCTGCATTCAGTATAGAGCTATGATAGTAATATCAAACTTCTCGTTGTTACTTTAATTATTATTTCAGACTGAAAGCGCCAATGATGCAGACACTGTAACATGTGTTCTTCCACTTTACGGCACAATGTGTTTATTTTTCTAATAAAATATAAGCAAATGCGTGCTTTGCCATATTGTGCTGTAATGCATTTAAAGTTATTGCGTTTGTCATGAACTCATGGCGCACATGAAGGGAAGTGGAAAATGTTATTTCTTTATGCTGCACTGCAAGCAAAACACATTGAAATGAAAGAGGACAATTGTATTACAGAGTCTCGTGTGTGTATTAACCCTTCAAGACAGCAGTCTGTGATCACTGGCACGTTCACGTAGTCACCATCAATTATCACAAGCTTTTGGGCAGATCCCTGCTCCTGCAGTCACCGCCTGACACAAATGATCAGTAAATAATGTTTGTCGTGTCTGCTTGCTTGTGTTTTAACACCCGCGCAGAATGGCAATGCTCCAAACTGCCTCTGTTCTCTGTTGGATTTATTTGGCTCAGGCCTGAATCTAATTATTTTCACAGTGATGGATGAGATAGCTGCCACATTTTAATATGGGAGTGTGTGCAGCTTCTGAGGAATGAATTTCTGCATGCAAAAAAAAATAAAAAATCAAAATTCAGCAGCTTTGATTTTGCATTAACAGAACATATACATTCAAAGGGCTGAAGTCTTTCATACCTTGGGCTTTGTAAAACAGGATCAATATTTCAATTGGACTCCACTGATGGAGCAGACAGAACAAATGCTGAACAGCAGATTGGTGTCTGGAAGTAGCAGTGCCGAGTACTGCAATCATGGCAATTATGTTACATGGGAAAGAATCAAAGTAGACTGACGACTTTTCTGTTTGCTCATTTACATGTAAATGCTGCTATTAAGTATTTTTAGGCATGACAACAAAAACACAGCTGCGCAAAACCAAAGCACTTGTTCACTGCAGCATGGCCCTTGCATATCCGCTGGTTTATTTATTTTACGAGAACAGGATGGAGTTTAGTTCTAGAGCACAAGAGGTTTTAGGAATGTGATTGTATCTATAGGATTTTGCAAGAGTGATGAGGTGGTGTTGGTTTTCATGTATTCCTGGTTAGAGTATTAGATAGTTTAATAAAATTACAGCCATATTTTACAAGGGAATAATAACGTTGTAGTGTAAAAGTGATTTTCTCACAATTGTGACAAACCATGGGGAAGATGACCCAAATGTAGGACACACAAAAGGTGCAGAGAGTTGATCTATATTCTTTATCCCTGCCAAGGTCATACACAGCAAGCAAAGCAAGTCTCACCAGGGGTGGGCAAAAGGCAAAATCCAACAATAGTCTAAAAGCGCATGCACAAGCAAATCAATTGTAAACTGAGGGAAAACGAGAAAATCCCTGAAATGTTTGGGGAAAAAGAGGACAAATGAAAGACAGGAGGCATGTAGGTTGAGGCGACTGACTGGTTTACTAACCACAGGTGAGACTAATGATGGCAGAGCAACCACACAGAAGGGAAAGCAGACAAAGCCACAAACAAAAACTGAGAACAATGTAAAGAAACAAAGAATTCCAACATAATACTGGAGATGAAAAGAATCACAAGCAGTCATAACTTATATTTATGTTTGATTTTTGAAATATAAAACATTTTTTTGAATATTGATGTAATATGCATTTTTGCTTGCCATATTTCTGACATATGCCACCATGACTTTTAGAGATCACACAATTTAGCAGCATGGTATCTACAGTTTTATATTTTTCAATAACTTTTTATTTTGTTTTTAATTTCACTTTGTTTCTCGAGTGGTGTCGTATTTTGGGCCTTGGTCCAGCTCCTCGGTTCATCCTCTCTGTGAAACAAGCTCTTTTTATTCCTTTTAAGCTAAGCCACCTTTCTTCTGATTGGCTGACATTCACACACAGAGGGTTTGAACAGGAGGTGGGTGGGGCTTCTGACATGATATTTTGGCTCTCGTTTACATTATACAACTCAAAGAGTAGAATCAACAGTCCAAAACCAAGTATTTCAAGCAGTACTTGCACTGACCTCCTTTAAAACTTCTTAACACCACGTCCACTAATTTAACAGCACGTCGGAAAAGCATAATAAACCTTTTAAAAATTAATTCTGGTTTACTAGTACATACATACATACTACTAATACCTATGAGTATGCCTGATGAGGTAACAAGTGGCTTCCTTTAAACACCTAACCTACCACTGTTCCTTTTGTCTTATTGGCAGATGTCTCTTTTGTTTTGTTCATTTACCGTGACATGATTCAACACAAGATATCAGTTAGCCTTAGTTTAACATTCACCAACATGACAATGAAAGTATGGGTTAAAAAAAGAAAAATGTTTTATTTGTTTTGCCAAATGCTTCCTCTTGGCAGCAGAACAAGGGCCTGCATTTGTTTAGCAGATGTGCAATCAAACATGATGGATTATAGTGTCTTAGTTGTCTGTACTAAACGATTTTCTCACTGTTACAGGTGGCTGTGTGTACCAGGTGATATATGACTATGAGAATGGTGACAGCCTCGCAGACACTGTCTTCTTTGTGGAAAAAACACAAACACAAACACAACATAAAAAGCATATATGAGACTCAGACTGTAGCTCATTACGAGAACCGGGTCAGTAAAGTAGCGGAGACTCATTCCAGTATCAAAGGAAACAAACTATGTAGATGTAGGTGTTTCAGCATTTTTTTCCTCCTAAAACATTAAGCCCTTGTTTCAACTAATTTCTACCTCAAAAAGACCCCCCCAAACCCCCCAAAACCCAAATTTAGTCAGTAACAGCTGCAAAACAGTAATGAAGGCCTAAATGAACAACCCTGAGCTCTATGGATGAGAGGCATCTGGGAGAATTTAGAAATGCATTAAACCTCCTTTTGTAATGGATCAGTGACACTGACTCATCGTTTTACGGCTGATGAGACTGAACCTGCTCTACAAATTTTCAGCTTCAGCTCTGACAAGTGGAAATGAACCACAACTTGCCCTACATCTGTTTTAGTCTTAGTTCTTGTAGGTGGCCTCTTCAGTGAATGATCATGCTTGACAACCATTGAAAAAAAAAAGTGCCAAATATATATTTTAAATAAATACATCCTGGACATAGAACACAAGGCTCTACATGCCTGCCAGTGCCTCTTCATCTGTATGATTTTCTTTATTAAAAAAGGAAGCAGTCCTTCCGTTCCGTCCATTTTTTTTTTTCATTAAATTGCTTGAAGAAAACCATTCAACCCATAATTCTCTGTCCTGACTCACTCTGCCTTGAAACATGTTCTACATCCAGCAGCTAATTTAGCCAATTTTTGCTCTAATCCTTTTTATACCTCAGTGCCTCCAAAATGTTGAGGTCCATCTGACCAAGTTGGCTTGATTACAGCTCTTTTGGATATTCTCCTCAAAAGGTGAAGTGAGCTGGCTGAGAGGTGGGGGCCCTCATCTATGAGCTGTCTACTCTCATTTGTTTCTGGGCCAACTGAACTCAAAGCTTTACTCATACCTGGAGCTGCCACCTAAGAAAGGCAAATGCTTTAATGGAGACAACACAGAGTGAAATAGGTGGACTGAGATAGAAATTTATTCAGAGAGATTAAATTCCTAAATATAAGTGGACTTATATGTGTCTTTTTTTTTTTTACTCAAGTGTGCTTTAATTGAAAATTCTGTGATAATAGATTCATTGAAAATTAATAGCAGTACTCACAAAACTGAGTTAAGTTTAGGCAATTAAACTCCAGGACCATAATTACAGGAGACCGGACAGCTTCTGTGATCTGCTCTCTGTGTTCAGTCTGCTGGTGCGTTCACGTCATGGTTATAGCTTTATAGTATTAATTTTTATCTGACTATTCAAGACGCTCTTATGATTGTATGATTAAAAATACTAAAAATTACAGTGTGTCGATTGAGATTACAGTACTTTACACTGAATAGTGGACTTGGCTGACATTTCAGGATCATTAGGTTCCAAATTGCACATTTAAAAGAGTCATTAGACCTCCACTGACATGAATGCCATCCATGGGGAACTCATAATTATAGTAACTCAGTGCTGATCTTAACATGGCAGTCATGAGCGTCTCAAAAGAGCCGCAGTTCACATTTTCTCCAGGAGTGGTCCCTGTTGTGTTGCCATGCTTCCACACCTACCTGCTCTCTTGCTCCTAATTCCTTCCCTACACCAGCTCCACCTTCTCCATTTTGTCTAAGTGGTCTGAAATTGAAATTCTATGTCAGCAGCTGTTTTTGTATACCTGCCAACCTTTCACTGCCTTCAGCATGGATTGTGCATGTCTACGTGGTTTATTTTTTAAATTTGTTTTCCCACACATTTATATTGTACTCAACCTAAGACGTAGTTGTCTTGAATATCTTTGTAGTATTCCTGCATCTCTATGTAAGTAATGCTTGCTGATCTTAATAATATAGTATTTCTGTCTCAAAAGGCACTGGATCAGAAAATCACATGCTCATTCTGTGACTACACTGAGATTTCACTGGGTCATTGAAATAGTTTTGCCCTAGGTGCAGCACTAAATACATGAAGAAGGCAGTTTGTTTTTGGAACTGCTTTACTGCAGCTGCCAGTGTCATGAAATACTGCAGTTTTGTCGTAAATGCTGATATCAGAGAGATACAAAAAGATTGTCCTTTGGATTTGGTGCTGCATTATGCAGCTTGTCATAAATGCACACTTCAGGATGCATTCTTGTTGCATTTGTTGACTTTGCGTAACCCGACCCAAATCCTAACAGTGGATTATTGCTGTAAAGCTCTTGCTTTGAAGGAAAACCTGTTTTTCTTAAATTTAACCAAACATCAAGTGGAAGCAAAAATGAAATGTGAAACTGCTATCTCCAAGTGCTACAGGGAGTCCTGGACTCCTGACTGCTCTTTTTAACCAGTTATGTAATACATTCTGGAAACGTTGTGTCTCAGGTAACCGGGCGTAGATTCACAATGGTTAGTTTAAGTTTTATAAACTTCTCAGAGATGAATGGCTAAGGAAGCATTGTAGTTACATAGTAAATATGTGCAGTTGAGTTTCCTCACCTGTACAGTGAAGATAAATGGCACCGTGGGAAGGTGACATGCTGTTTCTGTTTCTGTGTAATTCACCCCCTGACATGGCAGAGCTCCTCTTTGATCATTTTTGCCAAGGACTCGACTGACATATTATCCTTCAATAAAATGAACTAGATTGAATAATAGCCAGAACCAGATTGGCTTTGTGTTATAATCATTTTATAAGAATAAAGTGTCAGACCTGTCACAATACTTTTCCCCTTAGTATAAGATTTCTGTCTTCACACTTGTGTATTAAATAAAGTTGATATCATTAAAAAACAAGAACATTTCAAAGTCAAACTTTGACTGCAGTGTAATTTTAAATACACAGCAGTGGTGTCTGATAATATGTCTACTGGTAAGCTCAGCTACAGCTGGAAATTGATTCCCTCCTACATATCTAAAAACTTTTAACTTGGTACCAAATAATCAAGTCACAGATTAATCACAAAATAATAACAGTAGCAATAATCTGTTGTTTTTATTTAGCTGTTCCTCTAACAGTGGTGCTGTTAGAAAGCTTCTCTGTTCCATTTGAACCACAAATAGAATTTAGACAGTTGAATATTACACAGTATGTTAGTACAGAGAATTATGACCAGACTGCAGTTCACCTTCAGCTTTATGAAGAGGGGGGTGTGGTGAGGGTGAGGGGTGAGGGTGAGAGAACCCAAACACAAGACATGAAAGCAGACTCAATGAGGGAAAGAATGAATGAATGAATGAATGAATGAATGAAGGACTAAATAAATAAATATCAGAGTAAAACAAAAACGGCAATCCAAAAAGACAAGAGTGGAAAACACACTGAAGCACATGAAGCAGAAATAAACCCACACAGTAGGGAACAATCAAACTATTGAGGACAGGCCAGACAATTACAAAGAAGGGAAAGGAACCAACAGCAGGAAGTGAAACCAAAACAAACAAGACACAAGACCCACAAAACAACTAAAGACAAATAAGACTCAGACATCAAGATCAACAGTAATCATAAAAACTAGAAACATAACAAAACCAAAAAAATATAACTGCAACCAGAACTCAACAAAAAATCAGGACTGACAGTTTCATTCACACAGTATATGACAGTATGGACACAACAGGCAGCTATTTCCATGAAAAAACAAAGAAAAACTTCAGAGCACCAAATGGAACACAGACAAAGTTTTAAAAAAGATAAACAAAAATGATCATAAATTCATATGTGAAATAATGTATTACCTAACTGTAAATTGTAATTACTGAATTCATGGATGTAGTCGTGCTTGGCTTCTTGCAAGAACTCAGTATTTCTGTGAGAAGTTATTAAAGACCAGGAACGTCTAAAGAAGAGTGAACACTGTCCAGAAAAGCTACTCCAAATGCATGTCAGTGTTGCTCTATTACTTCTTGATATGTAATTAGGCCCCAAAAATGAATTAGCTCTAATCAACTAATTCAAAGTCTAATGCTGTTGAGTGAAATAACATTATATTCAACTTTCAAATTCACACAATGTACACATAATTGGAGCAAAACTCCTCCCCAGGCTGTGTAATTAACGCCAATCTGTGGACATGACCTGTTTTTCTTCTATTAGCTACAACAGCTCTATGTTTATGAACAGGTGTAGTATGAATATATATATGCACAGGTGTATACAAATGTTTAGTCTACCAATAGTTGTTCAAATTCAAATTCGAATCCATCTCTGTCTTTTCTTATCCTGCTCCACTGAAAATTGGCTACCAATTGTCTGTGCATGAAGGGATTTTAAGATATTTGGTGTAAAAATATGAGCATCAGTGTGGAGGATAAATGTATGAATGCATTAAAACTTTATCACTGACAGCCGTTTCTGAAGATAAGGCTGTTCTCCTTAACTCAAGATAAATGGGTTTGTTGGGTTTTATCTGAAAACAGCAATAAGGTTGGATGTCTGAGCATATCCAGACAAGACAAACAAACTGTTTGAAATATTCCTCGTGATCTCTTACAGTCATGTGAAGCTGTTGGATTGTTAGATTTTTTTTGTTTCTTCTTGACATATGTAGACGAGTGAAATTGATTGTTTTTTAAACAGCACCTAAGGATAAAGATGGGATCCAGAATCCCAAAGAAAACAAGGTTTTCCATAATTTATTCTATAAAAACATCAATACATATAGTATTCTTCTAAACCCTTGGCATCAGAGCCTTGTATTCCCCCCTTTAGCAGAAATGCCCTCTTGTAGGCGTTATGCATAACAGTCCCCCAGTCACCTTAGCTTTGCATTGAACACTCTTCCATGTAAAATTATTTTAGCTGCGAGATGTTTTAAGGTTTTGCATGTATTACCTTTTCACATTGATCACAAGATTTAAATGTGATTCAGATCCTCGCTTCTACTAGCTCATTCCATCACACTCCATTTCTTCTTTTTGCGCCATTCTTTGCTTATACTGTATATTAAAGGTCAGTGTGCTGTTTAACCCTCAGCCCTCATCCCCCTGACTGGGATGAGGGTTAAACAAATATGCAGAACCCAGAGGTCTATTTTTTGTCATATTTTAGTGGTTTCTTGTCCCTGTACAACTGTAGAGAGAGCTTGATTTGCAAATGATGCTCATTCCTGGTCGGTGTAATTTTTATGGACAATATTGTGAGGCACAGCCAAGGGTTGGAGGGTATCAGATTGTGTGGACTCAAGATTTCATCTCTGCTTTTTGCAGATAATGTGGTTCTCTCAGCTTCCTCCTGCTCACACTGGGTGGTGTGCAACTGAGTGTGAATAATCTGAGATAAGAATCAGCACCTCCAAGTCTGAGGCTGTGATTGTAGGCCAGAAAAGAATGGAGTTCCCATTCAAATCTAGGCAGTTCCTGAGTTTCTTCCCAGAGTGGAGGAGTTTAAGTCTTGGGATCCTGTTCATGAGTGAGGGGAGAGTAGAGCGGGAGATTGACAGACAGATTGGCACAGATGTGGTACGAATCTGTTGTGGTGAAGAAAGAGCTGAGTGTGAAAGCAAAACTATTGATTTAAAGCCTGATCTATGTTCCCACCCTCACCTGTGGTCACAAGCTGCGGGCAGTGACTGAAAGAATGAGACTGCGGAAACAAACATCAAAAATGAGTTTCCTCTGAAGGTTGTCTGGGCTCAGTCTCAGAGATAAGGTGAGGAGCTCGGTCATTCGTGAATGTCTCAGAGTAGAGTCGAGTCGCCTCTTCATTGAAAGGAGCCAGCTGAGGTGCATGACCTACTGGGAGGAGGCCCTGGGGGAGACCAGGACACCACCCGAGAGATGTCTCTGGGCTTCACGATGTTTATTGTGTGTTTATTTCAAGTATTTCATGTTGAGGTCAGAATAGCATCGATTGGTTTCATCATATAAATCCAACACAAATCATGTTTACTTGAGATTTCTGAAAAATAAGTGATATCAGAGTCAAAGGATGGTAAATAAACTTTTAGGTAATTGCAGTTTTGGTAAAATGGTAATTTCTAATTTGCATATTAATTCTAATTTTTTAGTAATAATACTATTCTTTTTCTCCCTTGGATGACATTAATGATGTTCTAAAAAGAAATAAGGTTTATTGTTAATTTATACTTGGAAGACCCCAATCAGTATGTATGTATATATATATATATATATATATATATATATATATATATATATATATATATATATATATATATATAATAGTGTATATATTATATATAAATAAAAAGAG
>VUQG01003398.1:0-13412 GCA_015106755.1 Etia nguti
AAATTATGTAGACATGTTGTGCTCCTGCTTGCCTATGCCATGATAAAGGCCTTTTAATACATGCTTTTTCCAGCCATTCTTTTGTAGATTTGCTGGTGTGTTTGGGAACTATGGCCTGTTGCAAGGGCCAAGCTTTAGCTGTCAGCCTCATATTTGACCCTAGAATACTTTGGTATACAGAGAAATTCATGGTTAACTCAGTGACTGTACAGGTCCTGGTGCCACAGGATCTGTGTCTGCACAACAAGCCTAAATAATCCCCTCCACTACCGTGGTTCACTGTTGGTCTGAGGTCTTTGTGCTGATGTGCTGCATTTGGTTTTTGCTAAATGTTGCACTGTGTTATGGTTAAATATCTCCACTTTGGTCCTTTCTGTCCAAAGGATATTGTTCCAGAGGTCTTGTGATTAATACAGATGCAACTTTGCAAACTTAAGCTGTGGTTCCAGGTTCTGTTTAGTGAGAAGAGGCAAATCTTCCGAAAGAAACTCATACTTGTTCAATTTTTTCTAATTGCACTGATTGAACTTTAACCTATAACATGCAAACTGAGGCCTTTAGAGTCTCAGATGTAGCACTCTGTTTTTGTTTGTTTTGGGGGTTTTTGCAGTTTCTCTAAGCACAGTATGACATTATGAATTTGCTGGGAAGATTAGCAACAGTATTGAATGTTTTTCCACTTGTGAACCATTATTCTCACTGTGCAATAATGGACCTCCAGATTGTTTAGAAGCCTTGTAGCACTTCACAGACTGAAGGGCAGCAACAATTGATTCTTCAAGATCATTAGTGATGTCTTCTCTCCTTGGCAATGTATAAACTCACACCTGAATGCTTCAGACCAAAGTATTGCCAAAAATCTCCTTTTATAGAGGTGCTCACACTTGTTTATGATCAATCAAGTGCATTTGATTAGCAGCACCTGGCTGCCGCTTACCCTCTTAAGTGATATGGAAGCAGTAAGGGAGCACATGGATATTCATACACGCCTCCTGCATTTTGGCTTTGTTTATGTTAAACAAATAATGACATGGTGTAATATCCTGTGTTTTTGTAGATCATCTAAAGTTACCTCATTTTAAGACTTGCTGAGGCCCAGATTATTTTTATTACTTCCTGATATGTAAAACATTAGAACTGAGAGAAGGTACACTTTCTTTTTACCATGAAAGGCTTCTGAATATTTTCTGCTATTTAGCTGTTAATTACCAGAGACTATGGCCTGAATACACACACCACCCACCGCTAATAGTGAGCTTCACATTCACTGTCATTTGCATTCATGTCTCGTAGGGATTGGAAAATTAGCAGATTCCAGCTATTGACTGTGGGGGTCTTTAGTCCCGTGCTGAGGAGCATATTATCACTGCTTGTTAGAAGTAATTTACTCTTCCCTTGAAGATTTTTAGTGCTGAAAGCAACTTTGAAGTTTAAATGTGAATGTGTTCGAAGGGAATAAATTTAGCATAACACTTTTCACGTTTCAGTGTGTAGTTTACGCTTTGTTTTCCTCCAGGTGTTTATTCTAGAGGAGCTGTTAAGTCCAGTGGTGACTCCCATCATCCTCATCTTCTGTCTAAGGAGAAAGTCTTTGGAGATCATTGATTTCTTCAGAAACTTCACTGTAGAGGTGGTCGGGGTGGGAGACACCTGCTCCTTTGCTCAGATGGACATTAGGCAGCATGGACACCCTGCGGTGAGAGACTGTCACAGCACAGCCATATTTATGACTAAATATGTAGATGTCAACTCAAAGTGTTTATGTATAAACTATATGGTGTTATTGATTGATAATTAATCCTCCTTTTGTAGTGGATGTCAGAGGGGAAGACAGAGGCATCTATCTATCAGCAGGCAGAGGATGGGAAGACGGAGTTATCGCTGATGCACTTTGCCATCACTAACCCCCAGTGGCAGCCTCCTCGAGAGACCACACACTTTATCAGCCAGTTGAAAGAAAGAGTTCACAGAGAAGCCACAGGGGCTCCTTCGGACACACATCCAATGTCTCTGTCAGAGTCTGAGGTAGGCTGATGAACTAGCATGCATGCCCAAGTATGAAAGTGGTCGTTAATTAATTACATTTTCACTGGTAAAAATTGATTTTCTCTGTTGTTTTTTCTTTCTTTTTTAGCCACGGAGTCTCATTGCAAACCTCTTGACAGGTCCCTCCACACTGGCCTCAGTTCATTTTGACCGGGATATTTCTTTAGCAAATCATGCAGCAGCTGGCATAAACGATGGGGGTTCCGCCTTACGCTCTCTTTCGCCAATTAGCAGCAGCCTTCACTTGAGAGGCAGCTTAAGTGCGGCTCACAGGGCTGCTGCCCATACTAGCAGAACAATGGCAGGCTCGGGGTAGGAAGGATACTCTTTCTGATTATACTGAACTCATTTTCTCCTTCTCTTTGCCATTGTCTTGTGTCCAATTTTCTCCACGTTTGTTCTCTCCTCCCGTAGGACTGACGCTCGAACTGTGAGCTCAGGCAGCAGTGCATGGGAGGGTCAACTTACCAGTTTGGTCCTATCAGAGTATGCCTCCACTGAGATGAGCATCCATGCACTTTATATGCATGAGGTATGTGCGTGCATAACAGAGGTATTACGAATATTTCACAGATCTTATCCATCTTCACCCATCCTCATCTTTCTTCCTTTTTTTCCGAAGCTCCATAAACAGCAGTCTCGTGGTGAGATGTCCCGCCACACTTGGCACAGACAGGAGAGCGACGAAAGCAGCGACAGCATACCAGATGAAGTAAGGAGCGAACCCATTCCCCATTCAAGAAATTTCCCTCGATCGCACACTTTCCCCACCACAGTTCCCAGTCCTAGTGCCATTCCCACTTCAGCTTCAGCCACCAGCAGCACTGCTCTGGGCCAGGAGGGGCCAACAGCACAGGGCAGCAGTCAGAGACACCACAGTGGACCTACAACTGGTATCTATGTTTTTGGTTGCTTGGTATTCTTTTTAATATTATTCATTTTAAGGTTATTATAATAAATCCTTAGTTTTGCAGTAGCATTATTACAATGAATGGAAATATAAATTAATACATTTTAAGGAAATGTGTACATTTTAGGAAGAGGTGTGGGAGCTGTGTCAGGACTAATGTGAAAATTTGCCTGCACTGGAAATACTGTAATTCTTCAGTTCTACTTATAGACTGTATATAAAAGATAGATGTAGAGTCTGGAATTGAAAAGAAAGCTGATGCAAAGTGCTTTAAACCTGCATTCTTTCAAAAGGCCATAAGGAGGCGACTCTAAAAAGAAGGCAGTTGTGTAGAAGTCACAGATGTGTGTTAAATCTTGACTCCCTGTCTGTCTGTTTTGAAGACCCGTTTGGTACAGGGGTAAAGATAGTGAGGTCAGCACGTGTGCCAATGGGAGGATGGGCAGAGGATGGTCAAGCAGCACCACGACACCATGAACCACTACCAGAGGAGAGTTCAGAGGATGAAATGCCTCCTCACATACACAAGGTGAATGCTCTTTCTTTCTGTGTGTGCAACTGAATGTTAATTTGTCTATATTCACTGCAAGTAAATGGATATTTTGTTCTCTTTCTCTCACTTTAGGTTACATAATCTAGCCATGTGAATAAGTACCTGCATCTGTTCTTCTATAGATCCTGCAACATTGATCCTCATCCAGACCCTTTTCCAGGACTGAACATCTGATCTGACATATAATGCAAAAGCAGTAAAACCATCTGAACAGGTTTAGATAGATATTGCCTTTGGTCATTAGAATAAACAGTAGCCTTGTGACATCCATGATATGTTTAACAGGCATTTGGAGTAAACACATTTATCAGAAGAGGACCTTCAGGATCAAGTTATTTCTAATAGCCACTGTGCACATCAGCTTACACTACACATTTTTAAATATCACGTGGGATGCACACTGAAAGGGCATGTGCTGTGGAGACACAGTGCTTGTGAACATGAAGCACTGCTGGAAAGTAAACAGTTTTCCCAAACCAGACCACAGCAGTCCGGACTGTACTGTCTACCACTTTTACAAACATGAAACCATGAAATGAAGAGAATGAAGAATGTCTCCATAACAATGAAATGTGTTTAGAAAGATGCTGTTAAAAACAGAGACTTTCATTGTGTATATTTGTTCTTGTACTGATAGCAGAAGGCTGTGGATCATACCATATACTCTGCATTTCAGCTTGCATTTTGCCTCTTGGAAAAAACGTATGAAGATCTCAACTCGTGTAAAATTTACATAATATTTTTCATATCATCTTTTCATTTAACTTTTTTCTGCATTAATTGCTTTACAAGAGATTTTTCTAAAATGTCCCAAAGCCCAGAAATCTGGATGCATTTGCACAAATTGATGTTTGTTTAAAAGATGAATTGTACTGATTTGAGTTCTGCATGAAAACATGCACTCTGTTATCAGGTTGTTTCACAGCAGCCCCGGGGAATATTGAATCCAAAACACAGGACATGTGTTTGCAGGCACTTTAAAATCTGATGTCACCCAATTTTTTCCCCATTTCAATATTTGTCAAAAGACTTATAGACTAATAGCTCAGTAGGAAAACAAGGCTGTCAATCATGTAATATTGACTTCTGCCATACTAAAATGTCCCAAAGTGCATGGACATCACATATTCATCCTTCTGGAGAGTTCAAACTTGGTGATAGCACAGCAAGAATACTTTACTATCTACCATATCCAGTCAAAGCATGGAACCACTCTGTTCCCCTGTCAATAAGCCAGGTCTCTACACTGAGAATGATGCACGTTAATAAGTTGCTAATGCAGAGTGTCACTTAACTTGGATTGTTTTGCATCTGTATATTTTCGTAAACATATTGTTAAATTATTTTTATTTTTCAAAGGAATGTGCCAAGGTGATGAAGAAGTACTGTCGATGGAGGCTGCAGTGATTAACGTTAGTTTGAAGGTGATTAGCGTTTTTGTTTGTTTGTATTATAAATCTTGTAAAATACCAATTTGTACAGTTGAAAATTCGTCTATTAAAAACGGTGCAATGAGTTTGTGTGTGCAGTGAAAAACAAACTACAAACAGTTTCTGATCCCGTTTATAATGGGTTATAATGAGTAAGTTAACGCTGACTAACCTTTCGTATTTTGATGTCGCTTTAGGCTACATGAAGTTACAAACGTCTGTCTGCACCGCTAGCTTAAGTTTAGCTTGCTAGCATAGTTCGCTGCTAACATAACGGCCGTTTCGCTTTGTCATCAAGCTGAAAGAAAAGTTTCTGAGACTGTTGAAATAGACGGCGTTCAGTGTGGTTGTCATTCTTATTGTGTCCTGTGCGCCCCGTCGTCAGAGCCCGGATAGCTCAGTCGGTAGAGCATCAGACTTTTAATCTGAGGGTCCAGGGTTCAAGTCCCTGTTCGGGCGTCAATCTTTTCCCCTTCAAACGAAAAATGACGAACACTGTTTAATTTCTGCTCTTCGAAAAAAAATGAACACATGAGCGATAATGAACGCTGCAGCACACACACCCATTTTAAACCTGTATGTGCTAAACCTTCTGTCATATACTTCTTACCAGCTGCTTTGAGCAGTTTTTTCTAAGTTGCCTCAGTTTTTTCTCCTTTTATTAGTTTTGTTTCATTTAGTTTTCCTAAGTGAATCAAATCTATTCCTTCAAAGAAGTCTACTTAAGATCAGTCATTTGGATGCAATGCTGAACAGATGAAAGAAGACAAGGAGACTATGTGGAATGAGGAAGTATGCAAAGGAAGAAAAAAGAAAAAAAATGGGATGGTCAGGGAGAAGGAAAAGTAGCCAGGCTAGGTATAAAACAAGAGAGGTGGAAAAAGAAAAAAAAAAGGCTTGTTGGAAGTTTTATATGAGCATGGACACAAAGAAGGAGAAAATGACTTGTATTAATTAGCTGGAAGGGATGTGCAGCAGGTTAGGGTGACTAATTATAAAGATAAAAATGGTAAGAAGGAGTGTTGAGAAAACTTGGAAGAAGTACTTTTTCATTGATGAGCCTTACCACGAATTTATGTGTATGAGTTGTTAAAGCTAGGTTAAGAAGAGAGATGACAATCAGGCGAGCAACACTCAGGCTTCGGGGAGGGAAAGAGCACTGCAGATGTGACGTTTGCTTTGAGAGTGATGATGGACAAGTACAGAGGAGGTCGGAAGGGACTGCACTGGGTTTTTGTGGATCTAAAGAAAACAAGATATGATAGGGTGCCAAGAGAGGAACTGTGGCACTGCATGAGGAAGTCAGGAGTGGCAGAGAAGTACGTGAAGATGGCACAGGACATGAACTGAGGACCTGCTGTGATGGAGATGGTGGCACTGACAAAAAGACAGGACAAGCTGGTCGGAGAGTTGAAGATGTTAAGATTTCAAGTGGGAGTAACCCCAATGGATAAGATCAGAAATGAGTATATCAGAGGGACAGCTCAGGTTGAGCGGCTTGAAGACAAAGTTAGAGAGGCAAGGCTGAGACGAGATGAGAAAAGAGGAAGACCACAGAGAGGATTCATGGGTGTGTCAAAGAAAGATGAAGGTTGGTGTCCCTCTACATGTGGTGCAGGGAGAGATGTCACCCCTGGTGGCTGATGAGCATGTATGGTTGCTAATTGGAGGCAGTTCTGGTGCTCTAGGGGCAAGACCACAGTGATGCTGATGCTGATGCACATCAACACTCCCTGTTATGAGATCAGGTCTTACAAACATGATATCCATGGTAACTTGCCTGGAAGTAATGACTTTTTTGTTGAGACAAAAAATGGCAATTTGATAAACAGTGTGGCCATTTTTTCACTCTGTCTCTATGTGTCAAAGTGTTTCAGTGTGTTTACATGCTTGAGAAGTGTAGTGTGAAAAGCACAGTGACTGAGCCCACCAGGTGGTGACAGGGCCATGGGAGGTATGGCTTGGAGCATGATGTCATGCATCATGGTCTGATCCATCTGGGCTTTTTGTGTCAACATCAGCTCCACCATGTCAAACAGTACCAAACATATACTGTAGCTATACATGACATAAGCAGTGCTGTTACGGACCCTCTGTGATGACTGTTTTGCAGGGCAGGGCTGAAGGAGAAGAATCCAAGGAATCTGCAGTTGCCGTGGCACAGGGTGCTGCGATAGTTGCGCAAAGTGGAAAAGTATCATGTGGTTTGTCCTTTTTCCTCATATATAACCCATAATTTTACAAATTAACAAATCATGCAACGGATATTGATACAAAAAACAAATAATGTAAAAAATACATGGATTAAGAATTTCCTGTTTCCATGTCTTAAAACTTAAATAACCATATATAACACTAGATTAAATCAAACTGCACATTTTCAATTTATTTTGGTGTATATGGGATATGGGATTTGGGATAATGCAGGGAGGTCAAAAGATCATTTTACTTGGGGATTTTACCAGAGCATTTTAAATCTAATCCGTGCAATCTTGTACGCAGTGTAGGTCAGGTTGGGTCAGGCAGCAGGAGGAGGAGAAGAAGATTAAATACACTTATCAGACCAAATAGAAACAGAGGGGCACTGGGGTGTTTTTGAGATTTGTGTCTCATAGTTTGCTGGATTACATGTGGAGGCTGAGTTGGGGCAGGTAGTGGTAGAGAGGACAGGAAGGGCAGACCAGTGGCTGGTTGATGGAGATGGGTGGGTACTGTGGGTGGATGGTGAGGAGCACTGATGAAATGCAACTCGTGCCATGTTTTTGATGATTAAAAGCTGTGAGTTCTCTGTCAGACTTTATATGGAATAAAAATAAAAGGTTGAAATACAAGAGGCAAGTCCTACTTTCATCAGAATACATGGAGAAATACTTCCATCCCAATCCAAATTCAAGTTGTTCCAATATCTTTTTTATGAAGTACTAACCACACAGACTTACAGCTGGATTTTGTGACTTTTATGTAGAGTTTATATTTTAAGCTTATTTTGTTTAACTTGTACAGCGCTCTCGTCAACTGAGGTAGTTTTAAATGTATGATAGAAATAAAGTTTGACTTGACTTAGCTAAACTTTACTTCATGTCTTGGCATTTGAAGTAACTCAGACTTTTTTCAGACAAACTAAAGCCACGGAGTAGCTGCCATGGGACACACCTGTTTATTACTACTAGACTTAACTATGACTTGCATTACCTGCTTGGTCCGGTTTCTCTGCTGCCAAAAAAAACTAAGGGTGGGACAGTGAAGAAAACCTTCAAACATTAAATGTTTCTTATGCTTTTCTTTTGATTTATCACATACAAAAGCCTGAAGCTGGGTTCTGAATTATCACTGGGCTCTGTTGGATGGATTTACTGAGAATGAGTGCTGGCTGCTGCTGATGCTCACCTCATTTGGGTATAGTCAAAACCTTTCTAACGTGGCACAATCATTGACTCCTAATAAACGGAAACGCACTGTTTGAGTACATTAGGCACTAATTTTTAATTAATATAAACTGTAGATCGTTGCTTTGTGTTTTTAATAAATATAATGTGAACCATACTAATGTTTTTAACCTGCGTACTTCACTGTAAACGCCCCCTAAATGAGAAACTCCTCATCCAGCTGTGACAGGAGTATGATTTGTATGAGCTAATTGTGGTTGGCTACAAGAGACGTCAATCCAGGCTAGGCGGCTTGAAGCAGCAATCTGATTGGTTAGCTGAGTGCTAGTTTTGACTGATATATAAAGTAGGCGGTGGTTTTATCTTATTTTTAAACAACACGAATTTCATTGGCTGAAGATGAGGAAAGTAACTAATTGATTGGGCAGTTAGGCAAAGGAAACTCGATAAGGGCGGAGCTACGCTGACTTGGCGGCCATACTGAATGTTGTCTGTTGACAGTTGCATGTAAAGATTTGTTCAAGGGTTAACTTATTCTTCGAAGCAAGGTTTAGCTTTATTTTCAGGTAAATTAGGACGTATGTCCTAAACCTTTAACGCGTTTATTTCGATCGAGTCATGGATGAAGATGAACGTCGGAGGAAGGTAGAAGCTGGGAGAGCTAAGGTTTGTTGCTAACATGTAACGCATGCTAATATTGAATGCTAGCACTTAGCAAACTCTTTTGTCATAGCTCTGCGTTTATCCATTGCTAACTACAACCACCACCAAAATGACTGCACAATTGTTGTGGCTTGAATTACCTTTGGGTGTTAAATTGCAGGCTCTCGCCATGTACTTTCCCGCGGTTGGACGTAGCATATGAGAACCGACGAGTAACATAATTTATGAAGCAGGTTAATCAGCTGGTAAATAAAGGCAGATTTCATATAAGTTACTTGGTAGTTCAGCAGTAAACACATACATGATTGTTCCATTGATCATAGCTAATAGCTTTCATTTTTATTTAGACATATGTATTAAGTTTGCCTTTAACTCGTGTGCAGTGAAGATGCATTCGGTGGGAGATTTTTGGCACATGCTTGATTTATTTTGCTATTGAGAGTGCAGGTTCCAAAATTATTCACAGGCCATTACAGCTCTAACCAACGTAGATCAACATCGTATGTTTGCTCACTGAAAGGGTTTACTTGTGCAGTGGTTATAACAGAGCCTCAATTCTAAAGTTAACAATTCACTAAGTCAGTCTGTGTTTCAAAATTGTGGCAAGTCTTTATGTGACCCTATCCCCCTAAGCTCTCTAAATAAGTACTGTTTACTTGTATCTAAGTGACATAGTGCTCAGAAATCAGGAAGGAGGCAAATTGTTTTTCATTCTTTTTGTATACTTGTCAATCATGTCAGATCAAACTAATTTTAATGTTAGTCAAAGACCCCCGCCACCACCCAGTAAATACAGAATGCAGTTTTTAAATGATTTCATTTAATAACTGGTTGCGCCAACCTTGGCAGAAAGAACTGCAATCTGCGATAACTGGAAATGAGTCCTTCACATCACTATGGAGAAATTTTGTCCCACTTTTCTTTGTGGAATTGTGTGAATTCAGAGGTTTTGCAGCATTAACAGCCTGTTCAATGTCATGCCAAAGCATCTTAATTGGATTTAAGCCTGGACTTTGACTAGGCCCCTCTAAAACCTTCATTTTGTTTTGTTTGAGCCATTCATAAGTGAACTTGCTGGTATGTTTCAGGTCATTGTCCTGGTGAGAACTAAGTGAGTCAGACCTTTAGACCACAAACTGATAGTCTGACATTGTCCTCCAGGATTTTCTAATAGAGAGTAGTATTCATGCTTCATTTAGTTATAGCAAGCCCCAAAGTAGCAAATTGGCCACAGACCATCACATTACCACCAACGTTGTCGTATGCACTTGAGTCTAATCCAGACACATAAGGGAGGGGAAAAAAATGAGGAAGGGTGCAAATATTTTTTTTCACAGCACTGATGATGAGCTGATTTTTTTTAAGCCCTCCCCAGTTTGAAAATGGCTACTCTGGTGTTTACAAGTAGAAATGGCAAGCAGCTGATTTCACCTTAATGGGAAGCCATATTATTAATGGGCTAGTGGTCAAAAATGGCTTGTCCCATATTGACAATAAGCCACGTGGTCTAGAAACAGTGTTTAAAACTAAGTCACCTTTTTAGGGTAGCCATTTACACTGCATGTGTTATATGATTTAATCGATCTATAGTTTGTGATGGAACTCAATTTGGGGATAAAATAAAAATAATAATACTAACAAAAAATTACTCAACTACAACATTTATATTCCTTATAGAAATCTTCCACCATGCCTCGCAGTCAGAATGTAAGTATAGAAAGTGGTGGATGAAGGAGCAAATCAATGACTTGTGGGTTTGTGGCTGTTTCTTCTTTGATTTTTCTTTTCTTTTTGTTTTGTTTTAATTGTTTCTGTTGAGTGATCAATCAGAACTTTCTTATTTTTCTGCATCGTGGGGTAATCGCTGTCACCTTTTAATGTATAATGCTCTTCAAACAATATAGGATCTGAAAGGAAATCTGCTTGCAGTCATTATCTGAATGCCTAAAATAGCCATGCACCTTGCGTATGCTGTCATGTTAGTTGCAGGCCATCAGGTGGTGCAGTGCACCCATGAGATTGGGTGAGGTGGAGGATGTTGCGCGTGTGTCTCACATGAATGGTGTTGCTATGGTAATGCAGTGCTGTCTTTTGCCTTTACTATGTTTGTGGCATCGGAAAGCTCTGATTTCTCTCTGGCATTTAAAGCGTGGCACAAATTTGACACCATCACTAACATGGACAGCAAATTGACCCCTTGTTGGAGACAGCAGTGCGCCCTGACCCTGGCTTCATGATGACATTGTTGAGAGCACCGTAGCAGCTTTCAGCAGTCCAATTACATCTAATTTGACTAGAGTGAGCTTCAGCCAGCTTGTTAGTCAGTCTCAGTAGGGCGGAAGTGGCCTTGGGCTAAACACAGCTCATCCTGCCGTCTTTGATATATGATGTTGGGGTTTTTTGGTTTTTTTTGGTGCCAAGCGGAGGCAGTGGATAGGGTGATGGATGGAGAATGGGTGCGGTTTTAAGCAAGTAAGGAAAGAGAGCTAACAATTTAAGGTAGGAAAACATTTAAGAGTGGTTTAACTTGATAAAAGGCTGCTTTCAGGAGTCAGATACTGATGTTGTACAGTGATGGATGCATTTCAGGCTGCTTATAAAGCAGAACCTACAATGTGGCAGTTTAGTAACATGTGATCAGAACAAGGTTTTATGCACACACAATATTGTTATGCATCACACTTGTGAGTCATCACATAAAGCAACAAGTAAGTCTCCCAGGGCCATGTAATCTCAAATTGAATTGAGCATGCACACTCCAGTGCTGCTTGCCACACATAGAGTTCTGTCTCCTCCTCTCTATGTGAATGCATGTCCCAGTCTCCACCCTCTTTCTTTAGTCTAGACACATGCAATCCTCTATCCAGAGTTTGTGGATCCCTCTGCTTCGGATGTTGGCTGTTGGCAGCGAGTTTTTGGTGAAAGGTTGGGCTGACTGCGCTGTTGCCTGCAGACTGCAAGATCTATATATGGACAGTAGAGCAACTGGCCCGATGAGGAAGAATGGACAGGTCTGACAGGCAGCAAGAAAGGAAGTCAATAATTGCTGTCAGATATTGATGGAAAGCTCTATGAGGGTCTCTGTCACAATGTGAACTGCCGTAATCTGATTTAAGCTGCTTAGGAAGAGAGACGGGCCATGAGAGAGAGGCAGTGAACAGAGGAGAGGGTGTGTTGCAGTCAAACTGACCGAGGTGAATTTCTATCAAATTGTTCCCTCTGGAACTCAAGATAAATGTCATAGCTTTATTGTAAATATCGCAGTGTAATTATGGATTTTTTTTTTTCTTGTCAGGTTTAGAGTCTTGATATTTTTTTCTTTTATAGCTACGGAGAGGACTTTAAGAGACCTTTTCAAAAAAAGGGGGAAAAAAAGCTGCATCTCTGATTTTTGAGGTTTTGACAAGCTGAAAAATACAAAGTGACAGTTGCGTGTCCTTTTTTAAACCTTGCTCTGTTTCTGGTCTGCTGAGAGGTTGTCCACTGTGTGTCAATGTAAAATCTGCACTTCTCATCGGCCTGTTTTGGTTCTCTGGAGATTTGAGAATATTTAGCTGCCTCACCTCATTTTGAACTTGGATACCTTGTCAGGCTATGGTGTAGTCCATTTTGGATTTGAGTTTTGGGACTACTTTTGGGCTTTTTTTTGCTGCACAACTGACTCATCAAGACAAGGGGTTTTCCTTTCTACACTGTGGACTATCACTAACTTCACATGATGACTTTTGTCATGCTTTGATTCGTTTTGTATACATTTCCCTACCTTGAGGAGATAAATCTGGACTCTGACCTCATTTCTTCTTCAACCCCTGAGGTTCACCATGCTGATAGTGTGGTGGTGCTCTTTGGTGCTGACGTATGTGTCCATCTACCTCTCGCTGTCCTTCTTGCGCAGCTTGCTAGTTTCAGACAGAAGCGGGCGAAAAGCGACGGGGCGGGGGCGGCGAAAAAGACGCAGAAGAGGAAGGGCCAGATTGACTCGCAGAATGACCGCTCGACGGAAGATCGCCACGTAGAACCAGCTCTTCCATCAGCCAGTGCCACAGAGCATAACAACAACACCAACCATGAGGTATGCCGCTGATTCCATAGAGAGCTCATCAATAATGGAGTTACAAACACTGAATCAATTTTGATATGTAGGGAGCATAAGATTATTAGTTTTAATTAAAACTGTTGGTTATTTTGATCACGCTCATGTCTCCATTCATGCTCACAGTTCTCAGCTTCCCCAGCCCACCCCTAGTGTTTGTCTAATTTTGTTTATTCACTGTATGCTTCAACAAGTGGTCTATGCCCCCTGTCTGTAAACATACATTACAGAAATGGGTCACTACCCATCACATTGCCTGTAGGCCATGTTGTCATGGCAACCTGGCGAGGATTAGCTGCCTTTTTTTTTTTTTTTTTCCTTTCTTAAGGAC
>VUQG01003403.1:0-23697 GCA_015106755.1 Etia nguti
AAGAGAAACCTAGGGTTGTTCTTAGTTTCTTCAATCAGTGATGAATAGTAAGAAGTTCTGGCTTTGCGGAGGGCTTTCTTATAAAGCAACAAACTATTTCTCCAGGCTAAATGATGATCTTCTAAATTTGTGATACGCCATTTCCTCTCCAGCTTACGAGTTATCTGCTTTAGGCTACGTGTTTGAGAATTATACCACGGAGTCAGGTACTTCTGATTTGATGCCTTAGTTTTCACCGGAGCTACAGTATCCAGAGTCGTACGTAGTGAGGAGGTAAAATTATTAACAAGATAATCGACCTCTGTTGGAGTAGCGTTCAGGTAGCTGCTCTGCTCTGTGCTGGTACAGGGCATTGAAGATGATAACAGTGGGTGGATTATATTCTTAAACTTAGTTACAGCACTTTCAGAAAGACATCTACTGGTTGGGGCCCTTCTGTGTGAAGTCCAGTGTGTCTCTTTCTCTCTTAAGCCCTCCTAAAAACTCAGACTCTGGTCCTGCTTACCTTTCAGTATTCTGCAAATGTTAAGTAAGTTATGATTGCGTCATGAAATAAATATGTGTATGTTCTGTATCACTTTTTGCTTTGTCTGTTTCTTTTTTCTGTAGTGCAGGCAGCTAAGACTTGTTTGAGTCAGTCTCTATCAATGTGGTTTTTATTTGAATTAGCAGAAGCTTTGGGACACAGATGTATATTCAATGAAGATGCAGGGACAAATGCCTCACACGTGTTGTGTTTTTGTGTTGGCAAGCAACGCTTGAGGATACCTCATATGAGGGGAATTTATTTGCCCTCATGGCTGGCAGGCCAGAGATTAATGAGCTGTTTGTTGGGTACACACAATTTCCACGCCTGTGTACTCCCCAAGCACATGTTTCCAAGCAGTGTTATTGGATTTTCTCACTTAGCACAAAGACAGAATGTGGGAGAAGTGATCAGGTGAAATATTCATGCTCTCAGTTGTCCTCTACTTCATCTTGAAGAGAATATGTTCATGTTGCAGATTGAATTAATCTTCTCAGTCCACATATAGCATAAACCAGGCGATAACAAGGTCTGAAAAGTTTTGGCTTCAGTTGTTGATCAAATTCAATTCAATTCTGTTCAGTTCAATATATATAGCACCAAATCAAAACAGCAGTTGCCTCATGGTGCTTCATTTTGTAATGTAAAGACCCTACTACAATAATACAGAGAAAGCCTCAAAAATCAAATGATCCTTATGAGGAAGCACTTGGTGTGTTGATTCAGCTATTTGAACTGAGAGAGCTATTAGACAGTGCATAGCCTCAGAGGGACATGCTATATTTTCACATTTTCATTGTAATTTTAAGCCTTAGAACATAAACTTTGTTGTATGACTGTGATATAAAATGCGTCTAAAGACAACCATATTTTTTTCATTGGGCTTTTTGAGGGCAAGTGGTGGCTGTGTTTTGTTAAATATTTCAGGACTGATGAGGCTGTTAGTGAGAAGTTATGTGACATGGGGAAATGGAGCAGTAGCAGGAATGATGGAGGGAGAGGAGGGCAATGGAGGGAGGTGACTATTACTGATGGTGAACTTCTAGTGAACTTAGTCTGGGTGAATAGCAGTGGCTAGAAGATGATTTATTGCCTTCACCAGCCATATCTATCCAAGTCCATCTATCCAAGACTGGAGAAAACATGCAATGGCTTCTTTAAGCGTCATAAAAATGTCTATTTATATAACTGTCATATGACATCTAACTGATTCTTTAAAAGTTTGCATCAAAGTGGATGACAACTTACAGTAAAATGAAACTGTTACTACTCACTAATGTCACTTCTATCAATATCTTTGTTTCTCTTATTACTCCCACATCTTCACATACTAATGCTTGGTCAGGAATATAAGGAATACTTGGTCAGTATTCAAAGCAACCAGTAACAGAATTTCCAAAAACAATAAATAATAAAATATATTATTATTTAATATTAAATATAATAAGACCTTTAAAATTGTAATGTAAAGGCTCTACAATAATACTTCTTAGAGACAAAAGTTGTCTCAAAGAAGAACTAGAAGTTCTTTTCTTTAGAGGTCATTTGATTGTTTCATTTGACACCCCATCTATTTCCTAACATCAACAAAACACACAAAAGGGGTTGCTCCTTACTTTAGTGATGAGAAAGGGTTTGGGAGTCAGAACACATTGTTAAAAATAAATATCCATAAAGTTGCTTAATCTCTAACAAATTCCTTCATTTAAATATCAAGTGTTTCTAATCAAGGAACATTTTTGTACCTGGAAGCTTTAACCATTAGAATACTCTGGTAGTCTGAGCACTACTGATAGATCATGTTTCAGCATGCTTTGGCATTTAGAAGCAGTGATGCAGTGGCAGAAAGCAAATATATGGACCAAAACCTGCTTACAAATGTATTTCTTGACCATATGTAGGATCAAAATTTTCCAGTAACAATTTGACCTTTAGTGCTTCTTTCTTCTTGTTGTATACACATTTCTGCGTTGTGTTGTCATGCCGCTGTTATGTCAACAAAACACCAAAAGAATGATAACAAAAATACCAGTGTGAGCCATTCTTGAATAATAGGCTGCTTCAATAATCCATGTTTTAGCCTCCCATTCCATGCTTCCTTTACTCATGAGCAAAATCTAGAGATATTTAAACTTTTCCTTTTGAAAATCAACTCATTCCCAACCCCTTTCCAACCAGTACCCACGGCCCCTGAGTTTGAGGTACTAGTTCTCATCCCATCCACTTTACACTGTAAATTTGAGTCCAGTATTCAATATGTAGCTTTTTAAAAGTGCAGAAGTAGTAGAAACCAAATGTGTTCATCTATACAGGAACCACTGAGTCACATGTAAACAATATTGTATTTAATGAACTGATTTTACAATGTGTTTTATATTTTATATTTCTCTATACAGTGCTTGAACGCAAAATTAACTGTATTAGTCATGTCTGATTAAATAATAGGAAATAAAAACCTTCCAGTTCACAGTCAGGGTGAAAATGTATTGTGTGGCAATGAAAAAGTATGCACAAATCCAGGGTTGTGGTTTTACCCAAAAGGTTATGCCATATGTGAGTATTTCCCCATATTCCATCCTTTTCTCAAATATCATGGAAATAAATATGAATGCAGATGCATTCTCTAGTGTCCTGAAATTCAGCTTCGTTTACATTGTAATTACATTAATTGAAGACGTGGGATTTGCTGTTTTGTTTGTTGAGTGCAAAATGTATTGTAAGACACAACCTCTAAGTCCTTAAATAATATTTCAAAGTATTGTACGTTCAAATTTGATGGACCTAAAAAGATGTGTTTTCCAACAATGTTCCTGATAGGTTTTGTTACCAAACTGTGAACAGGTACAGATTTTGACTCTGAGTCATTGTGAGTCTGAGTCACGACACTTCCACTTCATTTTCCATGTGGAAGAATTGTCAGTCTGAGTGAGCACTGGTAATTCTCTTTTTGCGTAGATATCCAACCCATTTCTTTGTTTCTTTTTTATTGAATAATATCCCTCTGTTGGCATATCTTCCTTTCCCATATCTCTTTGTTTGACACATACCTCTTTAGGAGTCTATCCTCTCAATCCTGCCTTGTCATATCGTCCCTCTGTGGCGAAGAAGCTGTCAGGAAAAAAACAGAGGAATCTAAACAGAAACAGCTTGACTGCAGAGAAAAAAAGAAGAGTGATTCACAGCGAGACACACATACATCCCAGTCATTCATACACTTTGTATCTCATCTCATTTCATCTTATGAGTGTTCAGCACTTACACTGATGAATAGCGTTATACTCCTCTCTTTAGCTGCTTCTATCCAGGGGCCGTATGAATATGAGAGTTCAGAAAAAAATGCAGAGGAAATCCTTGTTCAAGTCTCAACGCTTCTATACTCTCACCACTTACGATGTTAGCTTAAATACACAGTGAAATCTTGGGTTCTATCAAGTAGGCTGCCTGTGAAGGACGTGTGGCATAATACAGCATGCGTGATGGACGGATTGCTGCTTCATTGACCTTTCACAAATGGGAGTAGTGGCTAATGACTGAGGCGGGCTGACTCGTGATGCAAGGCTCATTGGGCTCAAGTGAGGCCCTTCAGCATCTGCGTGTCTGCCTACTAAATACTATTCATTCCTACTGGGGTGACAGGTGCTGTGTTAAAGTCACAGGGAGGCTTCTAAATGGAAGATTTCATCTCCTGTGGTGATTTCATACACAGTTTGACCTTTGACTAATGATTTTCTATCCCTTCTCTCTGCTTTCTTGCATGTCTGCCCTCTCCGTGACCTTCTGCAACTCTCCTCAGGTAAGAGTTTCAAGGAAATCCTTTTGTTTTATGTTTTTAGCTGCTGATGTGTGTTTGGTTTTATGCTGCAACATAAAAAAGAGGAAATTCCTGGACGTAAAAAAATAAACATGGCAGATGCCAGAGTTTGATAAAGGTTCTGGCAGGGTTTAGGCCTGCAGTTGTGGGTCATAGTACTACTGAACTGAGCTTTGTCCTTTTGACATGTTTAAATTAATATGATAACAACAAAGTAGGCTAGATGGCCTGTGAAACACAGAAATGCAGAATTTGGAGTATCTAAAATAAGCATGTGAAATGCATAAAAAGCTTTGTACTGAACGGTTATATTCACAGTTTTTATACACCAGGAATTTGAGTTCAGATTATAAGACGTGGACTGCATTTTTAATTCATGGTTCTACATATCTTGTGAACCAAAGCCTAACTTTTTTTATGCAGTTTACATTTTCTTTACAGAAACATTCACTCATTCACTCAATTTTATACTCCACTGATTAAAAAAGTCTTGATGGCAGATCAAGATCAAGGCTGGGAAATATTTTACTTGTACTTCCTGACCTTACTCTTTGTGCAAAATGCTGCAAACCTGTTGTTCATAAACCATGCAACATTTTTTTTTCTGAAAATGTCTCATAGTGTATTTAGCTGTTGCAGTGCATGTTAAATTATTTTCCATAATCCAAAGCAGCAAAGTGGTGCTCAAATGAGGAAGGAGAGAAGAGAGCAGAGTGAGTATCTGAGCAGTCTTGTGAATGACTTTGCTGAGCAGAAGGCCTGAAAATACAGATTTTTTGTGTTTGTGCAAAGGACTGGAAGATTGTTGGCAATTATATGTTGAAAATATGTATCTATACTGCAATATCTTTGTGTGTAATAGATCTCCGGTCAGTTTGTGAGTACCTCTTGTCAATGCTTTTGTATTTGGTTTCATACGTAGACATTTCACTTGTCTTATGTTACTTTAACATATTCTGTCCAGAACTTGTTGTAACCTCATTGGAGAAGATGATGTGAGTCTATAGCGCAAGTTTGGATAAATGTATTCATTTCTCTGGCATCTGACTGTGGTTATTGTCCATGGTGCTATTGATGCTATCAATTATTACTATATGCTATTATTTTTGCACTTAAAGTGTGTGTGTGTGTGTTTGTGTGTGTGAGAGAGAGCGAGAGAGAGATGCTGTACAAGGGCCCCAAAACAATCTTTGCCCTACGGCCTATTATAGAGTTACAGATACCACAGTGACATTATATTGCATAACTAATAATGTGGATATTTGTGTGGAAAATACAATTAATGATCTACAGTATAAAAAATATTATGTTGGTACATTTATCATACTCCAAGAGTATTTTTCAGTATTCTCAACTGAGGTACCCCCATATCCCCAATTTGTAATAGCGCCACAGGTGTAAGAATAAATTGACTTTTAAGCTCTGGCTCTCTTCCATCTATCGTCTATCTTTTGTCCTGACTCCCGTCCTTCACCTTCAACTGGCCACAGCACATGGTTGTCCCTCGGAGCTTTTGTTCTGTCCGAGGTTTCTTCCTGCTTTTTATTTTCCCACCGTCGCCAAATACTTGCTCATAGCGGGTCATCTGATTGTTGGGATATTCTCTGTATTATTATAGAATCTTTATCTTACAATAGAAAGCACATTGAAGAAACTGTTGTTGTGATCATAGAGAGCATTCTCATTCCCAACGCGTAACATACAGACGATTTGTCAAGGCCCGAGGCGTGTCATAGTAACGCGAAAGGTACCCCTCCGCGTCCTTATGATACACTCCGGATTCTTAATTGAAGCGGGGCTTTCTATGCGCTTCCCTTTTTATTTGCTTCGCAGCTTTCTATTGCAGCCCTAACCCTAACCTTAGCCATAACCTTATCCACGCCTAACCTTAATCATAACCTTGTATTTATATATTCATTCCAACCCGCTGTCATGCCTCGGAACGCGTAACATACAGACAGGCTGGGCACCCGAAAGCGTAACATAGCGACGATTTGTAACATGGCGTCGGTATGTTACGTTTTGGGATGAGAACGAGTTGGATCATAACAAATATAATGTGTTCTTATTAAAAAAATATAGTAATGAAACACTTGTCAAATTTATGAAACCTAAAACAATTCCACATCATTCTGGTCATAGTGACAGCAGGCAGACCCTCAATTTTAGTTATCTGGAGAAGGCCATGCATTCAAAAAAATGACACAGGCAATTTTTCAGTGTTCATCGTGTCATCCTGTCTTGATATTTCAGAAACTTGTTCCAGTCTTTCACTGGTTATTGTGCACTTTGTTGGCAGTTTCAGGACATTCTTGGTTACAAAGTGTAAAGACATAGCTAGAGTCTGGCCTTCAGGCCTCACATCTTTGCCAGCTATTTTTGAGGGTGAGCCTTTTTAACAGTGCTCCCACAGATGGATTCTGATCATGAGTCATTTGTTTTCCTGGTCCTGTGTCTGGCCACATGTCCCCAGCAAGAGGGAAACGCCTTTGAGGTGATGTAGACTGAATATTTATACTGTCTACAAGGTAGGAGGAAAGGAATTAATGGTTATAATTGTCGCTTCAATTCCCCACTACCAGCCTCTAGCATTTTCTTTGTAGCTTATGAGAGGAAACATTTCCTCTCGGCTTTTCAGTAAGAATGATAAATTTCATTATTACACTGAGGCAGTAATCACTGACTCCAGAACTGTGTGCTTTCATCATTCCTAATTGGCTAATAAATTACCTCCACTGATGAAAAACGGCATGTGTGCAAACTTGTGATCAGATACACTTTGTCTTACAAAGTAGCTCAAGTTGAGAGCGTAGGTGCAAGCAGGAGAAGAGAGCTCTTTGAAAATTCACAAGAAGGAAGTATTATTTAAGGGGGGCTTTTCATCATTGATTGATAAAACGCAATGGAGAGTGAGGAAGGATTATAAGATTTATGAGATTTGAAGATAAACCGCTGCGTGTTTAATTTAGGGGACAATTAAAGCGACATATCACTGGTTCTACATCGCTGCACATTAGGCTAATCCCCATGGAGACTGTTGTAATGTTTATTTAGACACCGGCTCCTCCTGGGACGGAAATGTGTAGGGGGATTTGTCAGATGATGTGTCCTGCTCGGTGTGCGCTACAGAGAATACTAATGCTCACCACAGGACAACAAATAATGCTGTTTGTTTAGCTGGAATAAACCTGTGTGATTGTGTGCATGTGCATAATTTTATTTTACTTTTAGAAGGCTTTGTTGCCCTGTATGATAAGTGGACATCTATGAATTTGATCCCAGGTGTAGAGACATAATGGTTTTTCAGACATGTCCATAATACCTGCTCCAACAATTGACAAAGCTTTCTGCTTCTTCTCCTTCTCCTTCTTCATCTTCTTCTTTTCTCTGGTATTGATATAGCAGATTATTCGCTTCCATGTCACCCTGTCTCTAGAATAATCAAGACAAACCTCTGCCTATCTTCCTGAACTATATCCATGAATCTTCTCTGTGGTCTTCCTCTTTTCCTCCTGCCTGTCAGCTCTATCTTCAACATCCTTCATCCACTATCCCTCCTCTGCACAATGTCCAAACCACCTCAACCTTGCCTCTTTAACTTTGTCTCCAAAGCTAATCTGCCCCTATTGATAAACAGTTTCTAATCTTGCCTCTCCTGGTCACTTCCAATGAAAATCTTAACATCTTCCACTCTACCACCTCCAGCTCTGCCTTCTGTCTCAGGTCACACTACTATCTTGTAAACCTTCCCTTTTACTTTTGCTGTTATCCTTCTGTCATAAATCACCCCTCATACTCAACTCCACCCACCCCACCCTCCTTGCACTTTCTTCTTCACTCTCTTGTGCACTGTCCATTGCTTTGGATGGTTGACCCCAGGTATTCAAACTCTACCCTACCTATGTAAAATCTGCCCACACCCGCTTTCTACTCTATACCCCTTTCCATTTGTCTCTCTGTCATTCACACACATGTATTCCATCTTGCTTCCACTGACTCTACACACTGTCTCAGTACCATCATACAAGTCCTGCCCGGCCCGACGTGTAGTTACATTTCATAGAAGGTTGCCGCTTAGGGTTAAAATGGGGTTCCAGTTATGGCATAAGTTACATTGTAGATCTGACGCAGAAGTATAATTTACATTTTAGAAACATGACAATTGTAAAGTTGTCCTCAGATAATTGAAAGCATTCCTATGTCTAAATTTGTTTGGAAAGTAAGAGGATAAAGGATGTCTCATCCATTTTATTTCACTATTTATCCTTTCAGGGCTGTCAGGGACGAGTCTTTCTTGTTGAACCTAGAAATGGTCCATTACACCCACACCTCCGCAACCCCATGACCAGATTCAAACTCAGCACCATCATAACAAGCTTGTGGAACAGTATGTGACACGTGCTTAAAAGTTCTGTTTGTGTAATGACAAGACACAAAAACAAATGACTGTCACAATCGCAGCAATGATCGGCAGTCGGTCAAGCAAGTCCATTTAGTCTATACTCACCAGCTTGGTGTTTTCGTGCCCTCTGGTTTCTCTATGGGAGAAAATATTCACCTGCTTCATGTATTGTAGACATATACACACCTAATTTTGTATCTTCCATGCCATTCGTATTTGACCTTTGGAAAATTATGCTTTTTATGTTATGGTAAAAAGAAATTTAGATTCTCTTCTTTTACAATGTATGGTTGCCAGCTTTTTTATTTTCTACATCTAGCAATTTACACTAAATATTTATTTAAATTGTCCTTTTTTTCTTATTTTTTTTCTTTTATTTTTCATATCCAGCTGTTCTTGGGTTCTATGCCTACTTCCTGTGTATTTTAGCATCCCCCGCAGACCTGTACCAGCATTTTACAGTAGCTGTTACAAGTCAGGGCTAAAGATCTCTCCAAAGACTGCATACCACTTTTTCTCCTTTCTTTCTTCCTGTTGATCAAACAACAAAACATGCTGTCTCAAATATCTCTTTCACAAACTTAAAGGAAAAATGTCACCTTTAAAAAAAGATAGAGAATAAAAAAGCTGAAGAGGCCTCAGAACAGAGTGTTAATGACATCCAGTGACATGTTTCATAAAGCACAGGACAAAAATACTATTTACTGACATTGTATTACAGATTGCAAGAAATCTCTTTAGCAGTACTATAGAAACTACTACTTCTACTACTACTACTATTAATGATAATAATAACACTAAAATGGAAAATATTAAGTCAAACTCATGTCAGAAATAAGGGAATGCTTCCAGTTTAGGTTATGTTATTTCCGCAGTGCAAGACACAGCCGGTCACGACAGCTCATTTCTGTGTGAGGAAATGGTATATGAAAATTAATTCAGTTTTTCTGTGGAAGGAAACCTTGCAAACAACACCAGATATTTCATCATGTACTCTGGTATTCACTGAAGGCTAAAACAAAACAACAAAAAAATACAGGAGACATTGACTCAAAGTCTGTAAAGGTAAGTTTAAAGGACTGTCTGTTATTTTAGAGCAGTTTGAGGTCCATGTGCCTGGCCCCAACTGAGAAACCTATAAACCCCCCAGAGAACAGGTTTGATGAGAGTACACAGCAGTGAAAAACAGAGTGGATCTAGGCAGACTTGAAGGAGGCAAAAGGCTGTGCTTTTTCCTCCCCACCAATTACATACTCAGCAGGTGTTTGAACGCTTAGCTGGTAATCCTTCATTCGTTCGTTCCTTCATTCCATCCCTCCCCCCATCTATCTGTCCAACTGCTCATCCATCCTCCACTGCTGTCTTGCTTTTTTTAAAATTTTGCTCCCTGCTGTAAGACCAAAAGGGCACTCTAAAGTCACCAACCCCCATCTCCTGTCTACTACACACATTTTCCTGAACCACAGACAATGGAGAATAAACCAGAGATGTTTTGCTGCCAGTGGTACTAGTACATTGCACAAATTAGATGGAATGATTTAGAAGGAGGACTACCTCCAAATTCTTCAACTTCACCTTAAAAATCAACAGCTAGACATTTGAAACTTAGACACAATTGGGTGTTTTAAAAGTACAGTGATCCCAAATACATTAAAACCGATTTTAGAATGAATAAGGCAGGCTAACATTAAGCTTCTGGAATGGTCTTCTCCAAGCATCATCATCATCTTAACCCTACTGAAAATTTGTGGACTGTGGTTATAAGCTTTGTGCCAGCTTAAATCAACTCCACCAATTCATCCAAGACAAGTGATGAAATCTAGCCAGAGTTATGCCAGAATCTTGTTGATAGCTACCAAAAGTTTCTGGTCAATGTGCAACTCGCTGAGGGTCATTTAACCAAATATTAGTGGGGGTGCATATAGTTTGACCCTGTATCGATTAGAGAAAATCCTAAATAAATTTTAATGTGATATGTGCACCCATGTTTTACCATTATAGAGAAACTGTGGTGTTAAAGGTTGGTGGTAGGTTATGTCAAAGTTAGCAAGCTGTTGCTCACAGTAAGACATAAATGCAGTTCTCCTTACATGCTCTTTTTGTTTCTTAAATCTAATTAATTTATTAACAGATATCAATTCTGCCCATTTTCTTTTACTTACCTTTCTTCACAAACACATCCACTAAATCCTCAGTGTCCTTTCCCTTTTGCTCTATTGTCTCCTGGAGGTTACGACAGAAAACCTCTGCAGTATTCATATAGAACAGTGGTTGGCCCAAATTCTGGGAGGCCCTGTTTTTTCCTCAGCCTCAGTTCTTTGCTTTAACACAGATAGATCAGGTCAGTCAAGGAGAAAGCCACAATCTCAACCACTGTTTCCCTTCTCTTCGAGCTTTGTCCTTTATCTGTTGCCTATCTGTTCTGACCACATCCCAACTAGAGCAGAACAGGAGGGTGAATCAACCATCATTGCCCTTGAACACTCTGCTGCACTCCAAAAGAGACAACAGAAAGGGAGAGTTGTTATATTAAAGCCTTGTTGAGCCAAGTGGTTTTCACTATTCCCTTACTAACCCAGGGGGCAGTTTGTTTCTACCAGCAAGTAGTTTTTTGTTACAGTTTTCCCACTAAAGAAGGATAACTCATTCTCTCAGCTCCACTTCTAAATTGCTACCTTCTCATAGCTAAAAGCAAGTCTTTTTTTTTCCTTTTTTGACCCAAAGATCAATTACTCCAAGGATTTTGTGGGCACACTCCTTGCATACATCATCCTGCTTTCTCTTTGTCTTTAAAAACCTTGACACTTTGTCACAGAGAAATTTAAATGTGTTAAAAATGGGCAGGAGTCTAACAGACCTAGCATGGCAGGTGACTAAGCTCTGAAACATGGAGCACAGCAGGTCAGTGTGATTTATGGTCAGCACTGCTAAAATTGCCTTAAATAGAAAAACAGCATTGTTCGAGTACTGGACGTCCTGATAAAATAATGACATTATTTTCTTTGAAGCTTTAAGTAATTTGTTAATTAAACTGAAAATAAGCAGTTAAATATAAAATCTGAGATTTTGAAAAAGTAATGCCAATAAATAGTAACCAATAAAACCAATGTTAAACAATCGGCTAAATCATTTAAAAGTAGATTGTCAGCAATATGTCACTCATATATTAAAGATGTAGAAATGGCAAGTTTTAAAGTGGTGTTTCGTTTGATCTCTACTCAGCACAGGCATAAGAGTATATTAGGCATCATTGCCATTAGCTAAATGTCATGATTAATTTTAATTAGCCATATTTGTAATAAGCTGCTGCCTGGAGCATTTTATGTGTTATTTAACAAACAAAATGCTTTCAGCATCTGCAATCAACAACAAAAATTATCTCTGGGTTTGCCAATTAAAAATGAGATTCCTGCTATCGGTATATTTTGAATTCTTTCATTTCATTTAAATTTTTTACATTTAAGCTTTTTATTTCCTTTTAATATTTTTATTTTTCACACCAGTCCTTTAGCACATTCCTTGGAGCTTGCCTCATTAAATTTTACAAGCTGACAAATAGTCATAAATCTGAGTGAACAGACTACAAAGTTAAACTGGCTATCAGAGCTCAACCCTGGAGGTCCTGTTGGAAGGTTGGGTTTACAAGCTTATCAACTTATTTTGAGTACAGTTTAGCTATTTTAACTTCCATAAAGCTTATAAAAGTATTTTTTTTGTTGACAAATGACCAATTTAGCTGTTAAGCTACAAAGACTGTTTATGAGTCCTTCATAAAAACAGGCTCATTTTTAAAGAATTAATAGTTATGAAATCTAATATAACTTCTCCTCCTTTTTAAGGTTTTGTTAGACCATCATGTGTGTAAAACCAGATTAACTGTAATAGCTTCTTGCTCTCAACAGTGCTGCTGTTTAGCTCCCGATCGATGTTTGTTTCTTTCATCCAATCTCAGCCACTCACCATGGCTGTGACCTGTTACCACAGTAATCAATTGCTGACATTTTACACCAGGACTAAAGATGCACCAGCGAATTAGGGCAATTATAGTGGAGGAGAAAAGAAGAACAGAGCAAAGAAGAATGTGAAAAAAATATCACCCTGGAAAAATATAAGGAATTCAAAGGCACTGCAGCTATGTATGTTTTAAGAGTGCCTTACTGAACAGCTGACCAGTCTCAGTTCTGGTAATTTAGCAGCACCATATTATTATGGATTAACATGCATAAAGACATATGTCAAACCTCCACTAATGTCTTGGTTTAAGTTAAAAACAGTTTGGAATAAGTTAGTGCAGCGGCTGAAATGTAGTCCCAAACCTTGACGGAGCTCCCATTATGTTTTACAGATGACTGGAGACACTCACTCTCTCCTGACTTCCTCCATATATATTGATAATGATTCAAACCAAAAATGTTTGGAATATCAGGACAGACTGCATACCTTGTCCAGATACACCATATAGACCTTTGGGAATCACCTTGTTGGTGCGAAAATACTATGTTATACCTCTCTAACTATGTTATCGTGGACATTTGTTTACAGCTTTCACTAAAGAAATTGGAAAAAATTATATATTTGCTAGTTACGAAGTGCCGAAAGATGCAGTTTAAATTGAGATATCTGCTAAGTTGTCTGTGATCCATAGGTACAACACTTATTCGTCCTAGTTTGAGTTTGGTTCCTTTTTAAGCTTGAATGATTCATAGATCAGTGTTAAGTGACTTAAAACACAAAATCAGTCATTCCTCTGAAAATGTACAGGTACAAGGACTGGACTGAACATGAAGGAAAAAGCAGACAATGTCCAAATGGGTTGCAATCTATTGTTTTCTTGCTGATAAACGTAGATTTTATGACATCACCACCCTTCGAGCAGCATTCAGAATGTGTTAGAACATATCCAGTTCCTCAAGGTAAGTACAGCTATAATCTGCCACTGTGTGGCAGTCTTTTGTAGAACAAAAAGTCAAAATGTGCTGGTTGTGTTTGTCATTCCAATTATTGTTGTGATATAACAACACAGGTGCAGCAAAAATGACGTGAGTTTATGTTTTGTTTGTGCACTTGTGTTCATGTTTCTATGTGTATGAGTGCAGCTGGTGTGGTGTGTTAGTGTGCGTGTGTGTTTGCAAACCTGTGATTCACTCACACGCGTGTCGAATATGATTGTACTCCTCACAGCAGGCAAGCAGAGGATAATTTGAATTAGCATATCGGCACACAAACCATGTCATTTTGTTCACATCTGCCTGTAAAATATATAAACATCTTATTCTCTGCTGATGTTTGCCTTAATCTCTGCAAATCCCTTTAAATGAAGCAATGCATGATGTTTCAAGCATGCAGGATGTGATACATTTACTCTGCTTACTTTCAGCAACATCACCAACCAGGAACTTACAATATACAGGGTGGGCCATTTATATGGATACACCGTAATAACATGGGAATGGTTGGTGATATTAAAGTCCTGTTTGTGGCACATTAGTATATGTGAGGGGGCAAACTCCTCAAGATGGGTGGTGACCATGGTGGCCATTTAGAAGTCGGCCATCTTGGATACAACTTTTGTTTTTTCAATAGGAAGAGGGCCATGTGACACATCAAACTTATTGGTAAGGTCACAAGAAAAACAATGGTGTGCTTGGTTTCAACGATCTTCAGGAGTGGGCCCTTCACTCCAAAAGAACTGAGCCTCCACAGCAGGTACAGCCTGCTCTGCCCTTTCCTGTAGAGCAGGAAAGGGTCCCTGTTGCAACACACCTGAATACAATTAGGAGGTCATTAGCAAGACTATAGAACTTGACTGAATGCTAAGGTGGCAATTCAGCCATTTGATTCATGTTACAGGAGATTCATGGAAAAGTTTCAGGACACCGGCCCTCGAGGACTGGAGTTCGAGACCCCTGCTGTAGAGGGCATTTGAGTTGTGAGTCCAGTCCAGTTTATTGTTCAGATGAGAACCAAGGTACCTGTAGCTATCCACGGCCTCACTGTCCTTGCCTTTGATGTTTAGTGGTTGCAGTGGAGGATGTTTGTGCCTGCGGAAGTCTACCACTTGGTTTTTCCAGTTTTGATCTGGAGGTAGTTCTGCTGGCACCAGTCAACAAAGCCTTGGGTCAGTTCTCTGTACTCCTTGTCATCCCCATCAGTACATCCGCACTATGAAGTTAAATTTTGTTCTGTTGCATCATTATACCAGTATTACTGAGGACCAGAAATATGCTGGACTCATCTCATTAAACAGCTACAGCACAGAACCAAAGCTTTGCTGCTGTATTCAGTAGTCAGCTATCCAGCTGTATCACTTATAGATTTCTACCAATTTCCCACTGGCCTTCCAAATTAATAAAGCCTGCCTGGTGACAACTATCAAAGACACAAAACAAGACATGCTTTCATTGGCATTATATAATGCGTTTCTTTCTGATGGCCATGATTGCAATAAAAAAGCTAATGAAAAAGGTAGATAACTTAATTAAAGACTCTTCTTGATTATTCTTCTTCCCAAAAGAAGGCAGCTGGAGAATTCCAAGTATTCAAAATTTTAATAATACTGTTCACACAGGGCAAGCTTACAAAGAAAGATAACTTAAATAAACTTCTACGGGTAAATCAATGATGCTGAATGTACTGCAACCTGTTTCACCTGACAAGTCGTGTTTGAGGATGACTAATGATAGGTAAATATTTGCCTTCTATCATTCTGACATTACACCTTTCTGATTTTTTTTCTTAACCTATATTTTTGTTTTCCTGTAATTAACTAGACCAGTCACATACTTAGGCCAAATAAGACACTTCTCATTAAAAAGGAAAACACATTATACCTGTTAGAATTCATGCATTCTTCCAATGAAGTTAACCCTGAGTTAATCTTGTCATCAGCTCACTTAGCTTCATGCTGTGTACAGAAACTGGAACACTGATACAGTATGCCATTTCCACAAGAATTTTAACTTGATGTAACAGTCAGCAGTGATAGATTTGTAGCCATTCTGCCAGGAGTTTGCTGACATGTCTGTAGTCCTTTTACAAAGTGGGACTTCAATAGTGTTGGAAATTCCAGCTGGCAGGCATTCATTTCTACATTATCTCAACAGAGAAAATCCAAGTTTTAAAAAGCATTATGCTGCAGTAGAGTGGTACAATCAGGTACTTAAATAAGTGTGCTTTGATTTATTTCCCATTTGCATATTGGACTCATGAGACATGGTGAAAGTCGACAAAACTGTCTAATAAAGGAGTCAGTACAAATGACTTGAGACTGTCACTTTTGTAATTTGTTTGCAATTTGTGTGGACAAGAAGTAGACCAGAGTTACAATGTGGTTTTTAATGCACTTCTTTTTAAAAGTGAAGCAATCACCTATAATGATATTGTACCTGCCACTCAGAAGATCAATTACAAACTGATTTAGTTCCACTCCTTATAGCTTTAGCTAAGCTTGATGGATCTGTGTTGTTTTATCTTCTCTTTGGTTAGGAGACATGGAGTAAGCACTGTCAGTGTCCGAAGGCAAACATCCCCATTTAAATGATTGCCTGGTCAATCGAACTAAGCAGTCAACACTGAAAAGATTTTTGGTTTTTTATCATCTGTATCTCTTACAGAAATATTTATGATCATATATCACATTGATCCAGCTACTACGGAACAGGCTAAAGAGATATACAGTGGCATACTAGAAAAATCAGATTTAATTTCATTTTCATTCTAAAGAATCCATTTAGATAGTGTGTTTGTTTTTTCAACCAGAAGAAGCTAACAGCTAATCTTTAATGCTTACAGAAATATGAGCATTTTTTTTCTCTATTTCTACTTTTCTGATCTTTATTTATCCTAAACCGTTATATAATACATTCTCAATTTGCAGTTACAGGAGTGCTGTAACAGAGCTGTCACCTACTGCTACATTCACTGCTCTTGATATGAAAGTGACAGCCAAATAGCTGTGAAGTAAATATCAAACTTGACATCAGTTTTTTTATTTTATTAAAGGTTGTTGCCTAGTGTGTAGGTGTCTTTGCTTGATGCCTGGAGGGAAAGGATGCGTTTGGCTTTCAATGTAAATTATCATCTAAGGGAAGACAAATTCAAGTTCACAGTTTAATGTTTTATGCGTTTAACACTTTTATTTTTGTTGGATTGCACAGTGTTCAAACAAAAAAAATGTTATCTGTTAAGAACAACTACAAGCTTGCTATGTATTCAAGACACCAAACATTTACTGTTGACTTTTTTATTTTAACTCAAGTACTTATGGATGTTTGGAAGGCATGATTACATCAGTAAAATAATTTTTGATCAATATATCAAGTTTTAGCCTTGAGTACATAATGTGAGATAAGATAATGATGTGAATTAGCTGTTGTGGCCTTATTAGCCTGCTAGTTTTAAAGCTGATCTATTTACCAAACTCTGTAACTCCATTAGAAGTATGTTTTTGCAGACCTCAAAATAAGTTCTTGCATGTCACCCCGCTGTCACATACCTCTGGATTTTTCATTCGCTGAAAATGCGTGGATCTCTTTCTCACTGTGCATTATTCAAAACATCTGTCCCCAAATATAACCCTGGAAGATTTGCCTTGCACATGCCAACCCCTAAAATCCCTCACCATTACCCTCACACGCTCTGGTTTTGAACACAAGTTTAAATCTTTAACAGCATAGTAATAGGGTGAGGATGATAGAGTGAAGTATACCGGGATTTAAAACATTGGAGGGAATGGCAGAACGGGTCTGCCATTAAGGAGCTCACTGCAATCAGAGGAAGGCAGAGCCGACTGCCATCTTGAAGCACATTTTGGAGAAATCTCCATGGGATGCTTCCTTTGATCACTGTGATTTCCCCACCGTGTTCGTGTGCATTCTATGAGCTTGTATGTGTAGTTTTGCTCTGTTCTGGCAGCTAGTGGTTAGTCCATGTGTCTGTTTATGCAAATGTACTTGTGTCCTCTGAGTTTTCAAGTATCTGTCAAGGTGTCTGCTTGTGTATCTGCCTCCAGACATAGGTGAGTGTTTGTCTGAACCCACATGGATGCCTCACCACCCACCCCCTACTGTTCCCTGTTTAGTTGAAAACAGGCAGTATCAGTAACAGCAGGCTGTGAGTGTAGAGTGGTTGTTGTTGTTGTTTTGTGTGTGCGTGTGTGTTGGGATATAGGGGTGACTTAATGATAACTTGTCATTGCCTTCACTGTGGGATCAACACAGATGTATTGGAATTCCTATGTGTAGACTAATCGTTGGTTGAAGGAGAATGAATGACACCAGAAGAAGTAAGTGATAAAAGGAGATGAAAAGCAACGTGGAGTTGATTCTGCAATTTTTTTGTTTTGTTTTTACAGGAAAGAAATAAGTGCTACAGTCTGTTCAAGTCTGAAATCAAGGTGGGAAAAATGCCATGAGAAATCTGTTATTAATTTGAGAAATGTTTTATTACCAAGCTGCTTCATTTGAAACTCATTTCTACCTCCAACTTCTCACATACAGATGCTGGGATGACAGGAGGCAACCTGTCTCCACTGTGTGTGCATGGACTCATTGTAATCACTCTCAGTCAAATCTGGAAAGATTTGCCAATAATTTCCATCCAAGCTATAAATGCAGACATATTGGCAACATGTTGCCGTTAATCTGAGCCCATCTGCACCAGTGAGTGCAACTTGTCTACGATGTGTCTCTTTGAAATAAGAGACTGCTTAAGCAGATTGCCAACTGCTTGTATGCTGGTTATATTCCTATAAAACCAAGGATGCTGAGCATCTATGTCATTTTTGCCATTAAATTTCCATCCTAGTAGTTAATGTGAACTTCTGTATAGAGTTGACACACCAAAGCACGTTAAAAGACGGCACCTGACTGTGAGTAGTCACAGACCTTCAAATCAGAAGTTCATTGCAGCACGGGCAGCACGGTGGCACAGTGGTTAGCACTGTTGCCTCACAGCAAGAAGTGGAGTTCAACTCCACCATCAGGCCGGGGTTCTTTCTGTGTGGAGTTTGCATGTTCTCTAAATTGCCCACAGGTGTGAATGTGAGTGCGAATGGTTGTCTATGTGTTAGCCCTGCGATAGACTGGCGACCTGTCCAGAGTGTACCCTGCCTCTCGCCCCCTAAGACAGCTGGGATAGGCTTCAGCACCCCCCACGACCCTGAAAAGGATAGGCGGAAGAGAATGGATGGATGGAAGTTCATTGCACATGGTTGCAGTAATTTTGGTGACTTTTAAGCTGAATGAAAGCAGCATGTCTTTTATCCTGTCTTCCTTCTCTTGCCAAGAACCAATAACAACTAACTTAAATCTTGTAATAGTTTAAACTGTGGAGATTCTACATTAAAAAATACTACTAATTTTACAGTGTACTAATGCACATTGTACTAGGTTGTGACATTAGAGGGATTACCTTAATGATCCTATTAGCTAATGTCATGCCTTTTCCTTTTCAGTATAAGCATTGCTTGATGATGTGTTACTAAAGAGGTATTGGTTCAGTGGATTCATACTATTAAAATCAGACTCTGAGCTTCAACAGAAATGGGAATTTATCACTCCATGTATTTTTTATTCTTCATTTCTTTTGTTTTGCTGACACTGTCTACACTTTGTAAACCATCAAGGTGGGAATGGGTCACATGATGTCCTGGTCTGTAAAAAGCCACTGACCTTTATCATTGACACTTTTATGAATAAACCACACTGTTTTGATGAAAATCTCAGCAAATTCAGAACCAGTATTCTTGGTTAATTTTAAACCTCTTTAAGAATGTTGGACTTGTAACAGTCTTTACATATTTTACATTTTTACATATTTTGTTAAGATCTTTGTGCTTTCTCTTGGTGCCACGATTGTCTCTGGGTCTACATTTATTGTCGTTTTCCTGGTGTGGTTTTGTGAGAAAGCCAGCACAGTCACGTGAGGAGGAAATGAGATGAGAAAATGTAATCTAGTTCCCTTATTAGAAATCATTTGTTCACTAATAACAGTAAAGAATGGACCCTGTTAAGATTTGTTTGTGTATACCATAAGGTTGTTTTTATAATCCATAACACACTGTTCTCCTCATAATTCCCATCACTTCTGTAATAACAATCTGACTTCATTGTTGCAGGTGTCAGATATTCCCTGAATGACATACTCACTGACACGGACACACGGTCAGAGCTTGCCATCTTATGGTCAACGCTGTAATGAGAGCTGACCCTGACACAGATACAGTGTCCAACCTGCATATTGCACACCACATCCTGCTCTCCTTGTCTGGTCTGTCTGCCCTCTCTCCCCTTCCATTATGCAGCCGTCACAATCCTCCAAGATGACAATGACACCCCCACACCATCCCCACTCGTCTCTTTTCAAACCTTGTCTCATATTCTCTCATCTTCCTATTATCGCTTCTCCAATAAGCCTTGAGGTCCAGCAAGGAGGAGGGGGCCGATAGGAGGTCATGGCTGACTTTATTAAAACACGGGTGTCTATTAATCTGTAGTCCAAATCACAGCGAAAGTGCAGAAGAGGTGGAATATAATAAAGAAAGAAAAGGGCAAGGATAGGCTGAGGTGGAATACAAGGAAGTGACAAGGTCTGAGAAATGAAAGGAATAATGGTTAAGAGAAAAATTATTTTTTTTAAAAACCCCAGAAAAATGAAGACTAGTGGATAAAAAAAAAAAGGTTATGGGAGCAGTTTTCCATCAAGCAAGGGCAAGCAGGGCTAGCAGTGAGTATCTTGTGAAATCTAAAAATAGAAAAAAATTAAACTGTACCAAAGTAAAGCAGTCTTTTTCCTTTTAACTATAACAGTGTTCTGTCATAAAGCCTCTGTGGTGCTTGTTTGCATCCATCCTTTACATCACTGCCATTTTGCAGCTTTAGTTGTCTCTGGAAGCAGAATTAATGCTGCTTGATTATGAAGCCAACAATATATGTATTCGATTCTCACGGTTGTGTCTACGTCCCATTAACAATGGCTTTTCAAGCTAAGAGGCCAGTAGCTTGGAGCTGGTTGTTTGCCCATGCAGACGGTGGATAAACCTCTGACTTTTGACTGGAGACCAATGAGAGATTCGGCAAGTTGCCACTGGCTCTGCTTTCTCTGCACTGAGATCAATTACTATCTGCGCTATGTGTCGAAATACAGCTAGCATGAGCGAGTAGATAAGCACTCTTATATATCATCATAACAGATGGGCTTTGTCCATCTTGTCAAATTTTTAATAACTCATTTAACATATCAGTAATGAAAGTTTTAATGATGGAGAGCAGAACTCCTGACATGTCTGGTTTAATAAAACAGGAAAGTTGAACAGGCGTAGATTCTATCAACACTTTCAAATAAACATCTCCTAAAAATCATTTGGTTGACCAAAGTTTAACCAGTTGTTTTGCTGATACTTCACCTTCATTTTTCATGAGTATTTAATCCCACTGGAGATATTGACAGTTAAACAGATCACACAGTGATCAAGGCTTTTAATTCAGCTGTGATTTTTTTTTTTAATGAATATATTTAATACTTATAGGCAAGTGACCTGATTAAAATCTGCTGTGGAATTAACAGACACTACAAAACTATGAATTTATAGAATATGATGCATTACTGTAGATTAAACAGAATATAAAGTGTTTCAAACAAGCTCAACCTTAAACATCTGCAGCAGTAATACTCATCCATATAACTCATAGAAACATTTTTCTGTAGAATAAATCTTTTCGTTTTTGATACTTGCTGCAGAAATTGGCAGTAATGGAGGTTTATGTGTAATGAGGTATTTTCATCGTATTTTATTGCTACTTTTACTAAATTAGTGGTTCCAAACATTTTTCAGCTTCTTGTGATAGTCAGCTAATAGTACAGTAAAGAATGGCTGCAGGGGTGCAGGTTTTTATATTGATTGATTAATTGATTGATTAATTGGAGGGGTATAGTCTCTGCTTGGGTTTCTATAAAACTTATAGTGTATGCAAATGCAATTAAACCCATGCAAGACATTTTCTTATTTTCTTTTATTTCTATTCTTTCCACTTTTGTTTTCATTCATTTGTGCACATAATTACATAATTCATGAAATGAAATTAATTAACACACCATCACTGCTTTGCCTACAGTTTAATAAAAATAAAACCAGTGCTTAATTTAACTTCCTCGGCAGCTTCCAACATGTATTTTTCTAGCTAATTGAATTGACTTGATTGCGCATACTTATTTGGTGTAATTGGTTTGATTTTTTGCAGCATGCAGGTTTATCCGAGTTAGCTGAAGAACTAAAGGGAGAAACACGCCACTGGGTTCAAAATTTCTCTTGGTAAAGAAGTATCAAATAGATGGTTTAGGTGAATTAATGGGCTTAAATGTTATTAAAAAAACATAGTAGAAATTTTGTTTCAGCACCACTTTCTAACAACAAGACTTTGACTTAAAGAGCAGAATTTATGAATTTGCTTTCATATCAGTCATTTTTTCACCATAATTTGAAAACCTCTTAATAACACAGGAGACACAGTAATTTACTGACCAAAGAACAAAGGGGTTCAGTGACATTTGTAAATGAGATGGCTTACTGTACATTCTAAATTCTTTAATTTAGCTCACTTGAAAAGAAAGCAGGGTATTTAATTAATACACGTTCATTGATTACAATGGGGTATTTATTTCTCATTTACCCTAATTGGCTTCCATTTTAATTGCTGTTTATTTGTTGTTTACCGTTTAACTAAAAACTAAAATCGATGTTTTATTTTACTGTAATATGGTATTAGGGCGACTGTGGTTCAGGGGGTTGGGACGCTCATCTTGTAACCGGAAGGTTGCCGGTTCGATCCCCAGCTCTGTCTGTCCTGGTCGTTGTGTCCTTGGGCAAGACACTTCACCTACCGCCTACTGGCCAGAGGGGCCGATGGCGCGACATGGCAGCCTCGCTTCTGTCAGTCTGCCCCAGGGCAGCTGTGGCTACAACTGTAGCTTGCCTCCACCAGTGTGTGAGAGTGAATGAATAGTGGAATTGTAAAGCGCTTTGAGGTATCAAAAAAGCGCTATATAAATGCAATCCATTATTATTAGTTCAGCATCTTTTCAGTCTTTTAATTCAGCACATTGGCATTCATAACTTTTAGTGCAGAATGACTGAAAGGTACAGTCTGGTCAATGTCCAGACTTCAGCCCAAAATACTGAAGCACGAGAGCTGCCTGCAAACCTCAGTGTACTGCAACAACACTGTAAAGAGTGGGACAAAATTCCTTCAAAACGATGTGAGAGACTGATGAAGTCATAGAAAAAACACAGAGGTACTATTTAAGTTTCTACCACAGTTTCTACCAGCTGCGTCAGATATCTAAAGCAAAGCCATACCTTCCTTTGAAGGACCTTGAAAAGCTCATTCACGCTTTTATCACTTCCAAATTAGACTGCAGTAATTCCCTCTATTCGGGCCTCCCATATTCTTCTATTCACCGGCTCCAGTTAGTTCAAAATGCAGCTGCGCGTCTCTTAACTGGTACTAGAAATTATGCTCACATCACACCAGTTTTAGCCAACTTACATTGGCTCCCTGTTGAATATCGTATCAATTTCAAAATTCTCTTGCTTACCTTTAAAATTTTAAACAATTTGGCTCCCAGCTATCTTTGCGAACTCCTCCATTTGTACATCCCTAATAGAGCACTTAGATCTTCCAATCAAATGCTCCTGACGCAACCGAGGTCTCGTCTGAAGTCCAGAGGTGATCAGGCCTTTGCTGTCGTTGCACCCAGACTCTGGAATAACCTCCCTCCTTATATTCGTTCCTCCGAGTCCATCCAGTCTTTTAAATTGCGTCTTAAAACTTATTATTTTAGTCTGGCTTTTGATTCAAACTAGTTTGTTATTTCGTGGCTAGTTATGTTGTTTACCCATATTGTTTCCTGCCCTCCTTTTAACTGTTTTTTATTCTAACTGTCTTATGCTATTGTGTGACC
>VUQG01003405.1:0-10290 GCA_015106755.1 Etia nguti
ATTCCAAGATATTTGAAAGTGTTTGAAATGGTAAAAGGAAATGATGTCAATGTAGCGCTATCTAACTTTTCTGAAGAACTAATAGGAAACAATATGCTTTTTGTTAGGTTGATTTTGTATCCAGAGATTTTCCCAAATTCGGTTAAAATTGTCATAATTTTTGGCAATGGTTTAGTAGGGTCCGTGATATATAGCAACAAATCGTCTGCATAGAGAGACACCTTATATTCTACACCAAATCTCCTTATTCCTTTATAATCCTTTGCAGAGCGTAATTGAATGGCGAGAGGTTCTATAACAAGTGCAAATAGCAATGGGGACAGAGGGCACCCCTGTCTCGTAGAGAGTTGGAGGGAGAAAGGACTAGAAATTATATTATTTGTATTAACCGAGGCCTGGGGCTTTGTATAAAGCAGCTTAACAAGGGAAATATAATTAGGTCCTATGCCAAACTTCGACAGGGTCGAGAAGAGGAAGTCCCACTCGACCCTATCAAAGGCCTTCTCCGCATCTAATGAGAGTAGCATTTCAGATCGATCATAAGTATTATGTGTATATATAACAATAAACAGCCTTCTAATATTAAAAAATAACTGTCTATTTTTTACAAATCCCGTTTGGTCCTGCGACACAACTGTTGGAAGAACTATCTCCAAGCGCATAACCAGAATTTTTGCCAATATTTTGTTATCTACATTCAATAGACTTATTGGTCTATACGACCCAGGCTCCAAAGGATCCTTACCAGGCTTGTGGATTAAAGAGATAGTGGCATCATACATGGTCGAAGGTAAGCATCCTTTATTTAAAGTTTCGGTATATACCTCCAAAAGCAGGGGTGAAATCTGTTCACTAAAGGTCTTGTAAAATTCGGCACTATATCGGTCCGGGCCGGGGTTTTTTGAGCACTGCCTACTTTTAATAGCCTGATTTATCTCGCTTAAGGTTATTGGTTGTTCTAGCAGTACTTTACGTTCTATAGTGATAGATGGAACTTGAACAGATTCGAAGAAACTTTCTATTAAGTCTGGATCTTTTTGTGAGTCTGAGGAGTAAAGTGCTGCGTATAATATTCTCGGAATACATCATTAATTCTCTTTGGATCTGTTGTTATTTGCCCTACACTAGTTCTTATTTCTGTAATCAATCTGGATACTGCAACTTCTTTAATTTGCCTTGCTAGTAAACTACCTGTTTTTTCCCCCGTGTTCATAGTGCTTATGTCGAGATTGTGTAAGTAATCTTGTTGTTTCATTTGTGTAAAGCAATTTAAGTTCTGTCTGCAGTGAGACCTTCTTTTTATAAAGTTTGGATGAAGGAGAGATGGCATATTCTTTATCTATTTCTAAAAGTTCCGTTGTTATGTTTGACTCTCTTTCTTTTCGTTGCTTGTTTCTACGACTACTCAGTGAGATGATTTGGCCTCTCAAATAGGCTTTTAAAGTGTCCCATAATGTGGATCTCGTAATTTCAGGTATATCATTTATTGAAATAAATAGTTTGATTTGATCCTTTATTTCATTTACCAAGATATTATCTGACAGCAAACCATTATTAAATCGCCATTTTGGTACAGTGGGTCTATCTCCTATTGCTAATTGTAGCAATACTGGACTATGGTCAGATAAAACTATTGCCTTATAGTCACAACTTTGGGTCTGTGCAAAAAATCTATTATCTATTAAGAAAAAGTCAATTCTAGAATAAGTATGATGAACAGAGGAAAAGTATGAAAATTGCTTAGAGTTGGGGGAAATAGCTCTAAATGGATCTATCAGTTTATATGTCTTTATAAACTCCTGAATGACTTTCGCAGATTTCGATTTAGATACTAATCTTAGTGATGATCTGTCAAGATTAGGATCCAAAACGAAATTAAAATCACCGCCAATTATCAGTTTGTGAGTATCCATATTAGGTAAAGAGGATATAAAAGATTTACTCAAGCCTGCATCATCAACATTAGGGGCGTAAATATTTGCTAATATAACCTGATTATTATAAAGTTTCCCTGTAACTATAATATAACGTCCTCGAGGATCCGATAATACTTTTGACGCTGTAAAAGGGGTCCCTTTTCTGATAATAATGGCTGCACCTCTATTCTTAGCTGTGAAGTTAGAATGAAACACCTGCTCGATCCATCTGCCCCACAACTTCTGGTGATCCTGATTTCTCAAATGAGTTTCCTGCAAGTATCCTATATCTGTCCCCAGCTTTTTAAGGTGTGCAAGAATGTTGCCCCGCTTAACAGCACCATTGAGCCCTTTACAATTCCATGAGACAAAATTTACTAGGTTTTTATAATTATCAATAACCATTACTTAACTTGTAGATAAAGATTTGCAACCCATTTAAACCCTTTTTTAAAAAATGTATTTATTTTTTCCTTTTTTAATAAGATGGCCTCCAAACAAAATACAAACAAAAGTGCAGGTGAGAACCCAAACAAAAAACCCCATTGAAACAGTCCCTGCTCCCTCTCTGCTCCTCCCTGACCAAAGCAGTCCAACAGAACTTGGACAGAGAGGGGACTCCATACAACAAAAGTATTTAAGTCTCAACTCAGAGAGATATATGAACATTTGACTTACCACTAAGCTCCTAAAGAGTTATATTAATCATATCCAGATTAATTTTGATAAAGTAAACTCACAGCAATATTTCTCTTTTAATTCATTTTAACACAGGGTCTTTTTTGTGTGTCTGTCTGTGAATGTGAGGGCTTGATTGAGTTAGTTTTAAAGAGTAGTCGCCAAATTTACATCCACCTACGATTCATCCAGCATTTCTCATTAATAAATAATATAAACCAAGCAAAGGAATCAAGGGTGACAAATCAAGACGATATCTCACTGGAGAACAACGTATATGTAAACCCACAAAGAGAGAGAGGGGGGGGGGCGGGGGGGTGATAAGGATAAGAGAATGAAAGCAAATAAAGGCCATTAAAAGATACTGAAATATGAAAAAATTATATCAAAACAGGAGGCAGGAATAAGAAAACAGAAAAAGGAGATATTATTTAGTTCTCAGGCAGAGCGTAGCCCTACCCCCACTACCCATGATGCTAGAGAGCAGAGAGGAATAATGAGATTTTATAGCTGTACTCCAGACCCCAGGTAGGTCTAATTATTTAATGCATCTTGTGCACCCGTCCTTCATCCAAAGGCTGTGTAGCAGTGAAGTATGTCGAGCACTAACCCTGTAGAGCATTTGACCGGTAAAAAATTAAAGTCTTCTCTATAGATCAGGCAACATTTTTGTGTGAAGTCAGGGCCAAATTTTCTTTAACAGTAATGAGATGTCTAATGAAATGTCGAGAGGCTTGTGTAAAAACTGTCTGGCGTACTTACGCATGACCTATTCAGGTAATGTACTTCCAAATAAAAAAAAGACCCATAGTTTTACCACCTAATACATCCTTGGATGATTAATGCAGTTAAATAGAAACCTTATCCATACCTTGTCCCCCTTTTCGGGGTATTCGGTGTGTCTTTTGTCTTTGCACTGTGGGATTACAGGTGTGGTTTCACTTCAGCAGACCTGGAGTCCTCCAGTCAAAGAACTGATGTGAAGATGAAAGTCTTGTTTTAGTTTGAAGCTGCCCTATTCAGGAGTATTGGACCAAATGACAGCATCTGTCTGTGTGTCTTAGAGATCAAGATTCAGGAGGAACAACATGGTTCTGTGCAAAAAGAGTAGCCAGGCCAGAGTGGATGGACAATAGCTCAGTGAGAGAGAGCGATGGAAAGGGAAAGATAAAGGCAGGGGGTTTTCTTTTTTGTTGAAAGGGCACGCTAAACCTACGAGAAGAAGAAGATCAGAGACTGGCCGACACACACACACAAACACGTGTTGGGTGTTGCTGTCCTAGTGGGGACATCTCATTGACATAATGCTTTCCCTAGCCACTTACCCTAATCCTAACCATCAAAAATGAATGCCTAACCCTGACCCTTCCCCTAAACCTAACCATAACCCAATTGCAACCCTGACACTAAAACCACATTTTGAGTCTGAAAAATGCCTTCAAACTTGTGGGGGCCTGGATTTTGGTCTTCATGAGGGCTGTTGGTCCCCACAAGTATAATAAATTTCAGATTTTGGTCCCGACCAAGATAGGAAAAACCGGTACACTCACACATACATACATGCCAGATATATCCTCTGTAGCCTCCCTGTAACCTTATAAATTTTGAAACAAAGTCAAGTCTTTACTGCTTATACGACTATGGGACTTGCATTGATCGGTATAACTGAAGATTTTAACCATATCCAATGAGTCAACAGACAACTAAGGGTGTTCGCAGACTGACTAACTTGGTTAACTCTATGCTTTAGTCTGATTGCACAATAGGAGGCATTTGAGCTAGAGAGAAACCTGAAAGTCAAGCTGGTGCAGAGTAAGCTATTGTACTGCGACTTCTGTATAATGTGGTCTCAGTGCAGTTTGCGGTGGACTCTGAAGTCTTCCTACACACCACTCAACTTCATTTGTTTTCTGAAAGCAAATGGACTGTTGTGTGCTGTTTGTGGGTGGCTCAAGAAGAGATCTGATTGATCACTTTCAGAGATGTTGATGCAAATCCTTTGTTAGTTCTAAAAAAGCAGATGACAGTGTTATCTAAACCAGAACAGTCCCCAGAAAATATAATGTAAAAACAGTAAACCTCGAAATGCAGACTGTCCTGCTGACAGTCAACCAGAATTAGATTTTCAGACACGGGTCCTGACGGTTTGTGGTTAATGCAAGGTGACATCACCACAACAGTCCAAGTAGAGCGTTACCTGTCAATCTGCATTACATCATGTCATACATACGTCATCTGTAAAAAGTCTTTGTGAATCTGAAGTTTACCAGAGGTATGGATCACATGAAAATAGATTCTGGTTAAAACTCTGAGGCTTTGTCAGTGTTGTATCAAGAATTTTCCTTACAGACAACAGCTGTTCCCTTTTTCTTCCCAGGTTCTTGTTTCAAACTCCTACACACACCACTCAATTTCTGCCCCATGATGAATGATTAAAAGACAGCTTTGTTCAGCTTTTCGCAGTAAATTACCTCTAAACTTCATGTGTAATTTCTTGCTAAGCATGGGGGTATTTCCAGTAATGGCGTGATCATGTGTTGGTCACAGATTTGAAAACGGGGTTCTTTTGCAAGTTTTTTCGGTCCTTGCACCATCGGAGCAAACATTTTGGGTTTTTTTTGTTTTTGTTTGTTTTTTTGTTTGTTTGTTTTTTTGGTGGTGTCTCTTTTCCTTCCTCTTGAAACTTAAACGTGCACCGACCTCTAAGCTTGTTTGGTAAACCAATTCAGAAAATGGTCAGATTAGATCTGTCTTTGCTGGTCAACCCAAAGGTTTTATGTCTGTAACTACACACATTTATACAGTTATTACCAACAAGCTTACCTCCTTGGTATGGGAATTGATGCCTTGGGTCAGCATTTACTCATTTTTAACATCAATCTGAGTTCTTGCCTAGCTTAGCATTAGCATGCTGTCTGTTCAGATGCTTTCAAAGAGTGGAAGTTGTGTTAGCAGCATAACAGCTGTTTTTGTCCTGGATGCAGTTTGCACTTTACCATCGTGCTCTCATTCTTTTGTGCAAAATAATAAAAGAAATGTCGTTGATATGGACCACTATTTTCCAACACACAAACTAAAATCACCTGATTTTTAGTGCGAGTGCAAGAAGCGATAAGCAGGATTGATAGGTGGGCAGGTTAACAATTGCATGGAATTAGATTACTAGGAACTGGTTCACTTCAAGAACCGGTTATCGATTCCCATCTTTATTACCTTCAAAAGTTGTACATTAACCTCAGGTTAATGTGTTGTTAATATTCACAGTAAGGCTAATTTTAAATCCCACGCCATGTGAATCCTTTCTTGTAAAGTAACAGATATCAGCCTTGATGAATAATGATTAATTCAGTGAAAAATGAATTACATTTGTGTATATTCTCACTTGCTAATGTATCCTACTTTTTTTCCCTTCATATAGAGAAGCTGATAGCGTACCAACGGGAGTTCCACGCTTTGAAAGAGCGCCTTCGTGTGGCAGAGCACAGGACGCTGCAGCGTTCGTCGGAGCTCAACAACATTCTCGAGCAGTTCAGACGTGCCATTGCTGAAACTAACAGTAGCAAAGATGCCCTCACAAACTTCTCAGGTAAGAGACACGTTCAAACAGAAGAACTGTTTTTACTCATCAACATCCGGCTGAGCTTTCAGTCATTTGCGTGCAACAGATGTGCAAGTGTTTGTGTGTAAAATCTGGAAAATTTTTATAAAGCTTCACCTCTTATCTGCTCTGCATCTTCTGTTGATCATGTTAAACTTAAAATATCTTGCTCTTTTCAATGTTATGTGTGATTATTATGAAAGTGCTGTGGGAAAAGTACCTTTCTTTGCCTAGCTCTAGACTTCTGAATGCCTCCACTCTTCAGACTAGAATTCTAAAAAAAACAGAAATTAAAAACAAAAACAAACTCCTGCTCTTCTTGAGCACCACTAGTGTTAAGCAAGTTGGTGTTGTTAACTTTTATACTGAGTCACACCTGTTTCAAATGCCAGTGCAAGCTTGTTTTTTGTACCTCAATGGGGAACATATTGAATTTTTACATTAGTGCCACTTCACGCCCAAGCAAAACCAGCTTGTTGGCGTGGCTTTGCATCAGTTTCGACCCCAAGTGACTTTAGATTAATGGGCATGTGTTGGTTTCCTGTCACAAGTTAGTGGAAATTGAATTTCCTCACTGATAGAAAGCTGTTAGACTAAAGTAATGTCAGATTAAAAATAGAAACTGAGTGCAACATGTTAAATATTCTGAGATCAGACTGTACCTTTTCTAAGAGGTAGTTCATTTGTAAGATTTTTCTTGATCAATTTCAGATAGACTGACTCAACTCTCAAAACCACAAGGTGGGTGAAAGACAGCAGTCACACAAAGAGATGCAATCATGTTGCTTATTTTATTTAGTTAAGTAAGTTAAGTGAAATTTGTTTATGAAAAACATTTAAACACAGAAAAAAATCTGTCCAAAGGTGCTGTACAAAAGAATAAAAAACGAATAACATACAAGATTACAAATGAAAAACATGGCTCAAATACAAAATAAGACAACATGGTCAACAGATTATGAACCCAAGAATGCCATAAAATACAAGTAGGTCTTTAACCTAGATTTAAAGATGGCAATATTTGGAGAATTTGCAATGGACAGCTTCATCAGTAATCCACACCAAGGTCATTTATTCTAAAGAGATGACGCTTTTGTTGCATTTCTTTCAGTCATTAAGATGATTGTAATGGTAGAGATATGCTTTCGAAGACAATCAAAATAAGGGATGACATACAACAAAAGTCTCCCATCAAGAATATCATTGTTACATGATCTGTGTGTTAACAGTTGGGTCATGTCCTTGTAATTTTTCACTCGCTTAAATGTTTCATGAAAATGAGGAAGAGCGCCTCACTTAACGTGTTTCTCTGTGCTTGTTTTCAGATGAGACACAGAAACTCCTGAAGGAGTTAGCAAACAGGAAACCTCTCCAGGTGCCAAATATCTACCACCACCTGCCTCACCTCCTCAACAATGAGGGCAGCCTGCACCCCGCAGTGCAGGTTGGTCTTGGCCGCACTGGAGGTGAGAAGTGTATACCCACAGTGCAGATTCAGTGTAACATTCCTGATTTACAAGGCTTTCTGTTTTGTTTGGTTTTGTTTTTTCTCTGCGGTGTGCATTGCGTGCTTATCCTGCATAAGCACAGCAAACCCTCCAGAGATCCTCATTACACCAGAGAGAAAATCAAGTCTCAACAAGTTTCACTCTTTGACTTGTTCACAACAAGTACCCATCTGGACTGAGCTATGCAAAACAATATTTGCACAGTTGAAGATAATTGTAGTCCATGTTTGGTTTTTTTGTAGTCTGACCGTTTAGATTCAAATCATTTCACTTTTCACATTGCCCTCCTTTGTTTTTCTGACTTATTTCTTCACATGCTTACACATTTTTCCGGTTTACCAGTATAAGCCACCCGAGCTACTTTATTACATACATTCTGGGTTGTTATGAAAGAGTTTTAAAACAGTGTGAAGACGGCAATCAATAAATATGCCTGTGCATATCAGCCCTGCCCCCCGTGTGTGTCTGTGTGTGTACAAGGCGGATGAGTACATCCTGATGAGTAGGAAGTGGAGAATTGTTGGTACTGTTTTACTTTTACTTATCTTTTACTTTGGCTTTGTAAGTGGCGTGAACTTTAGGCCTGAGTGCCAAACAGTTCAAATGACGTTTCCACATTGCAGTTGATGGCCAGACAAACATAGACTCAAGACATTTTAAAGGAAAACAAAACAGGGATAACTTGGAGAAATAGGTTTCTTCTCTCTGGCTGCCTGCTTATTTACAGCTCAGTGGTTAAGTAGTGGAAGGTATGGCGACTCATAAGGACAAAGCTGATGGAATGCTAATAGTACATTAAAACTTATAAAGGAACTAAAGCCATGTGTTCCTGGATGCTAAGGCTACAGGAGAAAAGTTTAAAGCTGTTTTAATCTGCGTCCTTCGGCTGGTAAGAAGGTGACCTTTAAATTCCAAGTGTGTGGCTAGTCAAATAAAGCACATGTTACATAACAAGGTACTACATTAAAGAAAAAAGTGCAAATTCTGATGTTGCCATCTCTTGGTTGTTACCACTCCATCTGATGCTTTGACAGATTGTATACGTTGACTGCATTTTGGCTTTCTTTTACACATGTGCCTACTCACTGATAATGCTGAGTTTGTTGCTGCCTGCTGTCATCCTGTCACCAACTTTTCCCCCTAAAGTGCTGTCAGTTGTTTTCACTGGAATGCACAAATGAGCTGGAGGTGTTGCTGCTGGGAAGTAGTCGTTGATCTGTGCGGTTGGTGGGTCACAGAGACAAATGACTCCACACAGACTTTCTGCCCCTCCACTAACCATGCATGTCATATGGCATACTTGGCTGGCTGCTGACAAGTTTTGTGTCATGATACCAACAATGCCTTTAATGCCCCTTCTTGTCTTAGTTTATTATTTTTAATCTATCTTAGCCTTTTTTTTAACCTTTTCTTTTGTTTCTTTGCTAATCTAAGCATATCTGACATTGGGATAATTATAGCTATGAAAATTAGGACACGACACTGAGCAAGGAAGAGAGAGAGAAACTGTTGAGGGAACCTCTGAGATCTATATGATTGGAGTGAGACCTGCCTGAAACCCCTTCAGACAAAAGTCAACAAGAGTGTTACTGTAAAAGCAGCCATGCCAGGTCACACATATGTAGCCTTTAGCAAGTCATCTGCTTTTCATCTTGTGCCGTTAAACAATGACTACTTTGTCCGTTGCCAAGCAACCTCAGTTATACACTAGCATTTGTTTCTGCTGACCATCTATTTAACATGTCACAGGCTGCACTTCAAGATCTCTTTTCATCCTTCTTTTCCAGAATGTGAAGTTTCTTACAGTAGTCTTTGTTGCTGCTCGGTTGTTGATAATAGGAAGTTATGTGTTTCTCTTAGCACACACGCTGTTGTTTTCTTTCTCACTACTGGAAAAAAGTAAAATAAATCACCTCGAGGGCTAAGCGTAACTTGCTTCACAGATCTCTCCAATACTGTTTGACGCTGCCTTGCTTGTCTCTGTAAACTAGGCATGACGCAACAAAATGCCGAAGCAATACTAGACAAACCTCATCTTTGCATGTTTTATTCTTTGCTCTTTTACCTGGATTACATTTTCATGTAAACCATGTAAAGCGGTGGTAAATATCAAGTCTGTGTTCAGGGGCCGAAGCTGGGATCTTAGTTCATCAAACAACACAAAACCAATTCTCTTAGTCTTGATGCATTCTCAATCATCCAGGAAAGTAAATCTCCAAAAGTTGATTCTGTTCATCTGGACGTAGCGTTTTGTGGGAGAAACGTTTCGTCACTCATCCGAGTGACTTCTTCAGTCTCAGCTGACTGCAGGTTTCCCCAATCTTATAAACAGTACATTTGCATAACGACTGAAACCAGCCCACTGAAGGAACAATGGGCTGGGAGGTCAGTTCCTTAATCTTAATTATGCAAATTCTCATGACCATTGATCAACAACCACTGACCAAAACCCACTGATCAAAGACCACTGATCAATGGCCATGAGTACCATTCACAGAGAGTTGGGGAATGGCTGCAATCACAGCATTGTAAGATGGCGAAAGATGTACCCTTAGGCCCCCTCCTCGATTCAGAGATGGTCTTTCCCTTT